>JZKD02S0626977.1:194272-206386 GCA_000966675.3 Picea glauca | reverse complement strand
AAGTACATACGTAGTTCATATCTTGAATAGAGGAATCCTCATAAGTAACATTGACAAGACTCCATATGAACTATGGAAGGGAATATCGACAAATTTCAAGCACTTTAGAGTATTTGGAAGCAAAGTTTACATAAAAAGAGAAGATAATAGGATTGAAAAATTTGATTCTTGAGTTGATAAAGGCATACCGGTTGGTTATTCAAGAAAAAGCAAGGCATACAAATGCATTGATGATAGAAGAATTGTTGATGGAGCACCCTTCTACTTAGGTGATTGTATGGTATCCTAGTTAAGTAAGAAGAATTCCTATGTATCATTGTCTACAACAAAAGTAGAATATATTGCAGCAGCAACATGTTGTACTCAGGTTCTTTGGATGAAGAAAACATTGCAAAACATACAAGTAAAATATGATGAGCCCATTTCTATACTCCATGACAATACCAATGCTATAAGTATCTCCAAGAATCCATTGATGCATTCCAAGACCAAACATATTCTGATAAAGTTTCACTTTCCACAAGAACAAGTTACAAAAAATAATATCAAGTTGGAGTACAATGGGAGAAAAGAACAGATTACAGATATCTTGACCAAAACTCTCCCAAGAGAGACATTTGAGTATCTTCAACAAAAATTGGGAGTAGTTTCTTCCCCATAGTGATCTACATGACTTTTTGCAAAGAAGACGGGGGAGAAATTGTCAGCGGGATTTATCCTTTTCCATTTATTTCAAAGGGGGAGAGAAAGATTAGAAGTATGAAGACAGGGGGAGAAATCGTGAATACAAGGGGAGCATAAGTGTTTCCATCAATTCCAAAAGGGGATATTGTTGGAAAATTGATTGTCATTGATGTCAACTCGATAAGAAGTCTAGAAGTGTCTAGAAGTAATGGGTGTATGTGAAGAAGTATCCAAAGTGGTCCCCTTGTGGTATAAATTTAAGCATGACCCTCATGGGAAGACGCTTTTAAGAAGTCTACAAGAAGCCACGAAAGTGTGGCCATGAAGCCTGAAAGTTTTTGAAGAAAAAGAGAAAGAAGGACAATTCAAATACATGCAAAACCATCATAGATGAATAGTCCTTTTCATGTCATTTCCAATGATAGGTGGTATGTCATGTGGTTCCCCATGGTTGAGAAGTTATTCCATCTTAAATATGAAGCCCTAAAGTATGGACAAGAATCTCTATATCTAAGGACAAGAAGTTATGAGTCGGCCCCAAAATTAATTAAATAAGAAAAGTTGTTGCAACAAGAAGTTACAGGTCGGCCCTAAAAGAAGGAACTTGGAAAATTATAAATTCACATCAAGAACCTCTCATTTGATCATCCAATCAAGTGTGTTTTTTTGGTATGGAACTAGAAGAAGTGCATTTGCACTTGTGCTAGGAGGATTAGCAAGCTCAACAAAGAAAATATGACCTAGGAGAAAGGAGGTCGAGGAGAGCAAGGATTTTTTAGAGGTTATTCATGAGTCATAATGGAGAAAAGAGAGTATTTTTGAAGTAATCCATGGGTCACAGTGGAGAAAATCACTAATCTGAGGAAAAATTCATGAGCTGACAGTGTATGAGTAGCATATCTAACGGAAAATGCACGGGTTGACAGTGTATGAGTAGTGGATCTGTATAAAATTTTTGAAAAGGGTACTATTCTCTTAATGTTGAAGTTGAGGAAGGTTTGTTGGTCTGTGATCATATGCACCAGGTTGTTACATTATTAAATGTATGTATTCACATGAATTTTTGAGGGTTATATCTTGATGTTATGGTACATGTTTAAGGCATATCTTGGATAATTTGGGAATATGATTTGAGGTATATTTCTAGTACATGGTTTATCGTTTATTATGAATGATATGGCACTTGCTTGAGGAACATTTTTTGGGATATGGTTTGAGGAATATGTTGGTGGTGTTGGGCATATGTATGGGTTATTATCTTAGTGATATTAGCATATTGATTTGTATGAGTGGATCTGGTTTTGTCGATGATGATGTTGATGATGAGATATCAGTATCAATGAAAGAGACAGTGACAGTGATAGAGACAATGAGAGTTATAGTAGCAGTGAAAGGTTGAGTGTCTATTTATATTTCATGGAGGAAGGAAGGGGAAAGGAAAGGGGGTTGTGTCTTCCTTTCGGTCGAGGCCGGAGAATACAGGCAGTTGGAGCTTTCTTCAGGTTAGATCCTGGATAGTGATGCACTAGAGCACACTCCAATGTCCCTATGAGATCAAAATTCCAAACTTGGAAAATGACCTAGAAATGCACAACCTTTTAAACATCAACAAACTATATGCAAAGGAGAAACAAACACACTCTTAGATCTGACAAGACCCTTTGGGGATACTTCCCAGATTTTCACTTACCAAGCAGCAAGCTCAAACAAACAAGCAATCCCAAGAAAAACACTCCAATCACCTCAAGCTCACTTGAACACAGACAAAAAACAAGAGGTCTAATAAAGAGAATAAATAGGATATATCAAACCATATGCAAGCTCACAAGGCTCAACAAATTCCAATTATGAAAAGACATAAAAAAAATTTAAAAAACAATGAGCTAAAGGGGCGTTCGCAGCATAGAAAGTATGCAGGTAGTGACTATCTGCAGTTGGTTGTGAACCAATAGGTATATATCTTATGGTTGGTCGCTCTGGTTTAAACTAACCAAGCATGACCATTTGTATAATTTTCAAAAACAATCCCAAATCTGGACCAGATCTGTCAAATCTGCAAGATATTCTCTCCGAGGGAGTGGCAGGGAAGACTAAGGACTACATAAATGTTACAGAATATTGAAAAACAAGGGGAAAATTAAACTAGATAATGTTATCACCCTAACAATTTTTATCGGGATCTAAAAACTTTTTAAGTACTCAGCGCCTCTATTGTGGTAAGAAAAACAAGCTCGACCTGTGCTCCTGAATTCTGTAAACTCAAAGGGTGGCCAAATCAAGGTCTCTACGAAGTCTGGAAAGCATGGATAATATCCGTCAAATGGCGTATGGCGCAATTGGGTTCTCAACTAAGGTACCGGGCAGGTCAATAAGTAAGAATGAAAGATGGTTCTTGCAAATGCAGGAGACTAAATTTCATACCAAACCTGAAACTGAGACAGAGTCAGGAGTAATATTAAACCCCTTTATAAGGGATCTTGTCATAAATGAACATGCAGACAACACCTGCCACCCAGCCGCAAATAAGAAGAGGAGAAAAAGGAGGAAATTAGAGGCCAAAACCGAGATAATAGAGGGCGTCGGGGAAAATTCCGATTGGTGGAGTACCCTGGAGGAGGAAATTGCCAAGCTGAGGTGAATCCTCAGGTAAAATTTTGGTGTATTTCAGATAGTTTTGGACAGATGTTGGCTTAAGAGAAGGGATTCCTGATATGACAAACCAATTACTAATAGTCCCTTTAAATAATACAATTGTCCTTCCTTTTTGTAGCTTGTATTTGTTTTTAGAATTGTGAGGAAGTCAGAACATTTTAAATTCCATATGAAATTCCTCTATATGTGCTTGGTCTCATGAGTATAGAATGATGGAGAAAAGAGGATCCTTCCCTCTATGCAGGAAAACTTTATAAACCTCTGGGGCTAGAATGAATACATGGGTGTAGAGGAAGATTTTGGGAATTTTTATGAAAATATTCTAATTGGTGGTGTTATGAGTCTTGTTTTCTTTCATAGTATGTGATTCTTGTTATTCTGTATTTTCATTTTTCTTTCTTTAGTCTAAATTGAGAAACTAAAATTCTGGAATTCATTATTCAATGCTATCGGATTGATGATTTAGACTGTGTTCATCTCTTCTAAACCATTTCAGAATTCATTACAATAATTCTCTGATAATAGTTGTGTGTTTCTTTTCTTCTTATACCATCTAAAATTTTCAAGAATAAACTCAGAAGTCACTTCCTCATTTAACCCTTTCCTCTTGATTGTTTTCACAATTTGGAAATACATCCTACATTCTTGACCCCATAGCCCAAAGGTCATCTTCATCTCTTCAACAACTTTATTAAAACCCCAAAACAAACCAATTCTAGCCACTGATTTCCATAGATGTATCAAGTGACACGAGAGAGCCCTCTCTGAGTTGAGAAGGCTAGTGCCTTAGCTCTAAAGCTGGTTGAAACAATTACCTCTGTTTTCTGTCTATTCATCAAGACAGAATTTATAGAGTGCTCAAATTTTGGCACCGTTGCCGAGGATGAAATTTAAAAATTTTCCCTGGGAAGAACGACATGGTTGAGTTCTAGGGTATGAGAGCGTCAGACACTTAGGCACACATTGGCTATATTCCTTCTTTGGTGACTCCACTTTGGTTCAAAGGTGTCTCCATTGATAAAAGAATCTTGAATTTCCAAGAGGTGAACCTTCTCTGAATATTTCAAGCGTGAGACTGAAACTTCACTGAAAGATGAAACCCCTTGACAGGGGCAAGGAAGGGCATCATGAGGGAAAACAAGTACTCAAAATGGGACCTCTTACAAAGAATTTTACTTCTCATCTTAAGTTGCATCTAATGCTTCCTTGAAAATTCCAAATGAGCTTTCTTTTACCTATTGTATCTTAATAATGATCATGAAATACTTAAAATTATCTTTCCTCCTCTATACATTTTACATGCATACCCTCGCCTTGTCGTTGGTTCTGATAAAAAGGTTTCACCTAGGCCATGCAATGACAATGATCAAGTTGATGAATCCCATAAGACTCAGACCAATATCTCTCCCACTGTTCTTGGCCCAACACCCCCTAAGGCCTAACATAGACATATACCCTTAAAGATACCCCAAACCCTTCATGATTTCCCTTCAAATTACTATGAGTTCCTACCTGTGTTCGATGGAGAATCGAGTATCATATCTGTTGAAAAGCACATTAAAGGGATTGAGCATTTTATAGATTTATTCGAGATTGACCACAACAATGTGTGTATGAGATTTTCCTCTCAATCCTTGAAAGGAGACACCAAACAATGGCTCAAACACTTACACCCAGAAACCATCAGCTCATGGGTGGAATTGAAGAAGGTTTTTTTTTTAATTTTGGGGCAAGGAGAAATCCTTAGAGCTGCAACTCACTAAGTTTTACGCCTTGAAAATATGCAACAATGAATCTATTTATGTATTCAGTAGAAATTTCTCTAGAATCTATTATAATTTGTCCAAAGAAATTCAACCCTCTGAAGTTGTTTTCATGCTCCATTTCGCAACCACTCTTCATCAATATCTTTCTTTCCTCCTGATGGAAAGAAGACCTGGGTCCTTACAAAAAATGTTTAGTGATGCTCAGGACATTCAACACAACATCCAAGCATGTAAACAAACCCAAAATGAGGGGTTGAATGTTCAAGGACATGAAAGTGAATATGAACAGAAAATAGTTGTTTGGAATCTTGGGCATAGAGTTGACAATATCATGGGTCCTCTTGAAGTTTCCAATGCTAATGATTTTGCAAAAAATTACATCCCACTTGTTGAAAGAGGAGGTGTTGATCCATTCCATGATGAGTAGAGGGTTGATATTTTTATGTATTCATTTGTAGATAGTCAAGAATATGAGTGTAAAAAGCAGCTTGTTGAAGAACAGGTTGATGTTTTAAGTTTGTTCGTGTTAGATGATATGGCATATGTTAATGATTTTCCTATATACGATGAATATGATGATTACGATGTTGACCCCCTAGAACAATAAAGCACATGTTCTCTATCATAAAATGTTCCTTTTTAGCAGTATAATGAAAGTAATCAAGCTGCATATCATAATTACAAAGAAGAAAGTATTGAATCATCTGAAGGGAATTCCTTACCTCTATGTTTTTCTTCTTTCAAATTGCTGAAAGAAAATCCTAAACTCATCATCGAAGAAAAATAATCTGTTCTTATGCAAAGCCACGCTAGATCAATGGAGCAGAATGACAAGATGTCACAACATTATTTTCATGCACTTGGAGACCCTATTGCTTGTGTTGAAATACAACCATATGTTGACAATGAAATTGAAGATGGTTTCAAATCAGGTAGGACAACCCTACCATTATGTTTTTCTTCTTTCGAATTATTGAAGAAAAAATTTTGTAGCATCTCAGGATAGGGATCCTCCAAGCATGAACGGAGTGGTGATTATAAGTCTATGGACAATCACATAAAGGTTCATGTCAGCTCATATTTGCAGTCTATGTTCAGCTATCAACCTGAAAAGGAAGAAGAAGTTGCTCCAGAAAGTATTGTTGAAGGTCATTTTCTCCATCCCGAAATCAGTATGGATTCTCAACGTGAAAAGGTGTTTTAGATTATTTTCTCTTCCCTTGAGAATGACATCGTGGTTAAATTTTTAAGCAACATATACATGTATGAAGATTCTAAAATTGCATCTATGGAAGTTTCCAACAATAAATAAACAAATGACATAGATGAAGTAGTGTATGCCATTTGTCCATCAGAAACGCAGAAAGATAATGAAGAGGCAGTGGTTTTATTCAAGTCATTTGAAAATCAGGGTTTTGAAAATCCATCCACAGGAGATTTGGACTATGAAGAAGTGCATGAGAAGGAACATATTTCTATTTATTCACTAGAAAGTCAAAGTGGTTGTCCTCAAACAAATTTCCAGAAAATTAATGAAAGCACATCAGAGTTGTTTGATGAACAAGAGGATAACTTTGGTGCATATTATACAGCTGTCATATTTGAAGATGTTCAAGAATATATGATTATTTTTGTTGATATGCATGGCCAAGCAGACAAACCTATCATTTCCATTTCATTTGAAGATGTTCTCAGAACATAAGAAATAGAGCAAAAACAACTAACACTGATGAAAGATACTTGCCTTTAGGTTTTTGCTCATCAGGGTAAATTGATTTTTCATGATTTTCAAGATCCGATGGTCATCCTATTACAGTCTTTAGCGAAGGATGAATTTTCTCAATTCATAAGCTCATATTTTGGATTCAATTTGTTTTTTCAGCCGCCATCCTTTACGTTTTTCTACCAGCTTGAGAAAAATGTGAAAGGAAAATTAGGAAACCAATTGCTTGATTGGATGCATTGGCACTTTAGCATCACTTGAGCGAGTGGTAATCCCAATAATTTTAGGGTAGATAGGGATGTGAAAATAAGCTTGTCGGTCAAGCATTTTTCCAGTTTGAGTTTTCTAGCACTAGATATAGTCAGTTTTCAATAATTCACTTGGAAGTTCCCCATGCAGCTGGAAGCAGTGCACAAATCTTGGTAAGAGAGACACACACATGTTTTGGGGAACAACCCCATGGATCAGGCACCGGGTCTATGAGTTCTTTTCTACATCGCTGGGAGGATAGCATCCCTAGTTGGAGCCAATGTTATCACCCTAACAATTTTTATCGGGATCTAAAAACTTATTAAGTTTAGCGAGATGCTATACCACAGTAGAGGCACAATAGTTCAGGGCGCTCGGCTATATTCCATGGCATATGAACGAATGTAGAAAAAGTGGGAAGGGAATAGCTCGACGGGTCGTCGATCTTGAAGAATCTCATATCTACGGTCAAAGCCTACATAGGACAAACAAATAGCATGGAACTTAACATCGCAAAGGAAAACCGGGGAAAACTACTCTGGTTTCGATGGAGAGTGCATGGCGCTCTTACACACGCATCGGGGGAGACAAAGGATTGCCCAAAACCAATTTTCCTATGGCCCCAATGTCACGTGGTTCAAAACATCCTGTCAATAGCTCGCAGGGAGGATGGAGGTTGGTCAAATGATCCGAAATCGGATTCAGAAGGCTGTCAGGGCATGAAAAATGCTAAAAAATTAAAGTGCTCAGAATTCGACGAAACCAACACCATGATGTTCGGCTCGTCTTCCTGATTCCGCTGGTATAATTTTTATCGCAAACGGAGTCCGTATGGAGAAGATATTGCATTCTGTCCGCCGAGCCAAACAGGGAAAATTTTGGGATGCTGACTGTACCTGTCCGTACAGTGACACGTGTCAGTCCGTACAACTGATGTGGCATGTCCGTACAATGATGTGGCAGCAGGGGACGACACATGGCAGGTCCGTATGAAGACACATGGCAGGTTCCGTACAGGACACGTGGCAGCACCGGAAGGCGACACGTGTCATGCTGATTTGGCATTTTCGGCACGCATTTGGACCAATCCTGGAGTGACACGTGTCACCACTGGAAGGGTGACATGTGGCACAGATGACGTCAGCAGATGACGTGGCTCGAGTGACGTGGTGGCTGACAGAGCGTACGGCAAGCTGACGTGGCAAAGATGACGTGGCGTACGGAAGTGACGTGGCAGCGACGCGTGGGAGTGACGTGGGCCAATGAGCGATTGACAAGTGGCATGATCCGGTTGGATGTCTTCGTCGAATCATCTTCTGACACATGGCGTTCATCGAGTGGATGAAAGGGGTGCCACGTGGCCCAATCATGGGCTGCCACATGGCACCCCGTGTTTAGCCAATGACGGCTATGGCAAAAATTTTGTTGGGAGGGTCGACCGGATTCGAACCGGTGACCTCTCCCCGAGCGAAAGTCTTAACTCATATGCACTGGCCACTATGCCCGACGGTGGTTCTTGTTAGCATTACGGCCGAATTTTTATTTGAATTCGCGTATGTTGATTTGCCACGGGGGGTCGGGCCGGGGCTTAAGCCCCGACCCCGGTTTTATTATGTTGCATACGACCGTTTATCGGGGGGTTAACATTAACTGTTAATGCGCGGTTATGGTTAGCGCGGTTATACAACGGGTTAAGTTTTGTTAAACAGTTATATAATGGTTACTGTTATGTTAGCCGTGGTTTATATGGTTATGCCACCACGCAACCGGTAGCCAAAGGGGGGGTGGCCCGCGCTAGCGCATGGCCACATGAACCCCATATGACTTTGTCAAAAGGGGCTACGCCCAGGACTAAGGGGCTAGTGCCAATTTTGGTTATATAACTATATGATATAGTTAGAAAATGGGTTTTTTAAACTGCATTTTTGATTTATTAATGTAATTAAGCCTATTTTGGGAGTTATTGGGCTTTTTTAGAGCCTAATCCTTGGGAGGAAGTTGGAGATTGAAACCAACTTTCCCAACTATTTAACCAAGGCTTGTTGAAGCCATTTGGTCATGCTTTGAGAGCTTTTTGGACAGCTTTTGGAGAGAATTCAGAGCAGAGATGCTGATGCAAGGCCAAGATAAAGCCAGTTTGAGGCAGAGGAACTGTTGAGGTAGAGATGTTGTCGGACGATTTCTGAGAGTTCGGTATATCCGTTTCAGGTGTCGTAAGTTGTGCAAGATTCTAGAGATCATGGCGAACAAGACCAGATCATTCTAGGAGCCAATCGGCAATTGTAAATATGTACTAATAAACTTTCAAAAAGAAATCAAGAAGCCTCCCTCACAGAGAAAAGGCCCGGAGACGTAGGCAAAGTTGCCGAACTCCATTATCAAACTTGTGCATTATGGTTTTGCTGTTTTCATTCCATTTCAGATTTTCATATATGTCTATGGCTATATAATTCATTTCTTTTCTCGCTCTTTCGTTAAGTTTCCCAATGGTTAATTAATGCATGCTAAATAAAACTCAACCATAGTCATTTCGAAAAATCCTGACGGATCATCAGATCCCCTCATATCACCGGTCCAGGTACTTTCTTGGATGATGTACCAAAAGGACACCATCACATAACTAACTTGAGGCTCATCATTTGAAGTGGATTGATGAAGTGTGGCACACCAAGGTACTGTGACAATAATTCATGAGAAAAGGACATAGAACGTCAAATCTCATATATGAATCATTTTATCTTATTCTAGGAAATTGTCATCTTATGCGTAAGAAAAACAAGCTTGACCTATGCTCCTGAATTGTATAAACTCAAAGGGTGGCCAAATCAAGGTCTCTGTGAAGTCCAGAAAGCATGGATAATATCCATAAAATGGCATTTGGCGCAATTGGGTTCTCAACTAAGGTACTAGGCAGGTCAATAAGTAAGAATGAAAGATGGTTCTTGCAGATGCAGGCGGCTAAATTTCACACGGAACCTTAAATTGAGATAGAGTCGGGAGTAATACTAAACCCCGTTATAAGGGATCTTGTCATAAATGAACACGCAGACAACACCTGCCACCCATCCACAAAGAAGAAGAGGAGAAAAAGGAGGAAATCAGAGGCCAAAACCAAGATGATAGAGAGCGTCAAGGAAAATTCTGATTGGTGGAGTACCCTGGAGGAGGAAATCGCCAAGCTAAGGTGAATCCTCAGGTAACATTTTGGTATATTTCAGATAGTTTTGGACAGATGTTGACTTAAGAGAAGGGAGTCCTAATATGACAGACCAATTACTAATGGTCCCTTTAAATAATACAACTGTCCTTCCTTTTTGTAACTTGTATCTGTTTTTAGAATTATGAGGAAGTCGGAACATTTTAAATTCCATATGAAATTCCTCTATATATGCTTGGCCTCGCGAGTATAGAATGATGGAGAAAAGAGGAGCCTACCCTCTGTGTAGGAAAACTTTATAAATCTCTGGGGTTGGAATGAATACATGGGTGTAGAGGCATATTTTGGGACTTTTTATGAAAATATTCTAATTGGTGGTGTTATGAGTCTCGTTTTCTCTCATAGTATGTGATTCCTGTTATTCTATATTTTCATTTTTCTTTCTTCTGTCTAAATTGAGAAACTAAAAGTCCAGAATTCATTATTCGATGCTCTCGGCTTGACGTTTTAGACTGTGTTCATCTCTTCTAAACCATTTCAGAATTCATTACTAGAATGCTCTGATAATAGTTGTGTGTTTCTTTTCTTCTGATACCATCTAAAATTTTCAAGCATAAACTCAGAAGTCACTTCCTCATTTAGCCTTTTCCTCTTGATTGTTTTCACGATTTGGAAATACATCCTACATTCTTGACCCCGTAGCCCAAAGGTCATCTTCATCTCTTCAACAACTTTATTAATACCCCAAAACAAACCAATTATAGCCATCGATTTCCATAGATGTATCAAGTGACACGAGAGATCCCTCTCTGAGTTGAGTAGGCTAGTGCCTCATCTCTAAAGCTGGTTGAAACAGTTACCTCTGTCATCTGTCTATTCAGCCGGACAAAATTTAAAGAGTGCTAACATATAATAATCAAATTTCCTTCCCCAATGGATTTTTCATTACTGTTGTGGATAAATATCTCCCATGGATAAGAAATATCTCCCTTGGATCCGCCCTCGATCAAAGAAAGGTAGCAAGGAGAGATTTCTAAATAGTTTTCCCCAAATATAAAAAAATTCATTTATTTTTAAATAATAAGAGTGATAAACATACCTTTTCGACTAACGATTGTCCTCATATGTCCTGGATGATACAACTCTTGAGATACAGCTCTAGCTCTTGTGATCTGATTCCTTCATAGAAGGAGACAAAAAATATACCAATCTACTATTATTCTAGTGTTAGGAAAAAAAAACCCAATTTATATCTAATCTAATATACTCAAGGTGAGATCATATCTAACTTCTACAATTGAAGGCATCAATATGGACAAGGGAAAAACATAGATCTATACATAAATGAAAAGAGTGGTACATCAAAATTGTTTTACCTTGAGTAAATGGTGTATTCCTCCTTGATCTCCTTGATCTTTCTCCTCCTCAACCCTCACTCAAGAAAGGAAAACATGATATGAAGGTTGATATGAATGAAGAATATCCTCTGAACAATCCTACAACGTGTACCTGTAAATGATTATTCCTCCTCTTTTCCCATGGAAACACCTTCCTTATATAGATTGGTGGAGGAGGCTAGAAGAGGCTTTTATATCTCTATACATTAGTGAAATCAACTGGATTGAGAGTTCCCAAGCTCATGCCATGAGATAACCAACTCAGCCAGTGTCGATCTCCTAGGAAGTCACCAAATTAGAAGGCTACAAAGGTGATCGTGGGCCAACAGTTGTACAGCTAGCGACCAGTTGCAGTCTACAAAGTAGTTCACTTGATCCAAGTGGATATCGGGGGCCACCCACCTTTTCCAAATGGCTCAAAACAGTTTTCTGGCCATTTTGGCAATTTACTATTTTTAGCAGGTTTTCACTTTCGGGGCCATTTTG
>JZKD02S0626977.1:121746-153318 GCA_000966675.3 Picea glauca | reverse complement strand
CTTGTATTCCTTAGATCCAATTCCTTCATGACCCAATTATATTTCTAGTCATGTTCTTTGAGTAACAGTGGATAGTTAACACCAACTTCTTTCTTGAAGAAAATTGGTTTATCCTTTCCATGACTAATCATATCAGCACTGGTATTATATTGATGAATTATTATTTTCTCCTGACTTGACCCATTTGATTTTTCAACCTGACTGGAAAAATCAACTTTTTTCATGCCATATTTAATGACCTTCATGCCATGCTTCCACTGCGCACTTTGTTAGAAATAATGGAGGTGCTACTTCCAATCTGTAGAACTGATCTTTGGAGATGTCACATCTTGTCTCCAAACTCTTTCATATTCCATAAAACCTTCCTTATTCCCATACCTTGCATCTCCATATGAAGTTATGGTTAATGCATTATCATGTAGCGCAGACGGATTTCTTCACCTAGCATACACATTTGATGTGCAAATATTGTCACCTAGACTGTCTTCCCCAAACAATAATTTGATTTGGGGTTTCCATGTTGCTTATTGAACCCAACATCTGATCCAATGTCTTCTTAAATATTTCAATGCAAATGAAGATTGTCTCTGTCCTTCTTTCTTCGATCTGTAGACATCTCTAGCATTTTTTTTTTAAATGTAGCCATTACATCTAAAAACAAACGTACAACATTTTTTGTTAGCTAGAACCACTATATACAATTTTGGTATTGTATGCACAACTTTTCCTTTTATGATCATCATAAATATCCTCTTTGACTTCTTGCGATCTAATCTGCTCAATCCTCGAATATAGATGAATACTTGGAATCCTCTTTTCAAGATCTTTCCAATGACTGCTTCCTTGCTCAATTCTGAGCTTTGAGAAGAAAGCTATGATCCTTTTGTTGGATTAATGAGAGGGGGGGTGAATGAGTAATAGAGAAATTCAATCATTTTTAACCACAATATGAAAGAGTTATCGATGTTTCTCTAAACGATCCAACCGCCTTCCAATGACTAATTGTCTAAGGAAAACCCTTGCTAGTTATTTGGTTGAGAAATGTATCATTATCATCCAATAGTTGAAAAGTAAATAAACAATGAACAAATGAGCAATCATACACATACACAGTACACCAGTGTTTTTATGTGGAAACCCAAAGCGGGAGAAAACCACAGAATGATTTTTCTTATATGTCTTTAAGAATTACATTCATTGAAAGAACCAACTTCCTTTATTTTCTAGCTACAACTGGAAGGAGGCTCCAACCCTATTACCCATGATTTTTTTCATCTTGATGGTGTATTGATGATGGTGTACTCAAGCTCCCAACAAGAACTTTCTCCTGGGAAAAGTGACATTCATCTCTTTCTAGAAAACATATTTTTGAAGAGAGTTCACAGGATACTTATAGCTTAGGGTGCGAGAATGACCCATTCTCGCAGGCCACCTTCAGCTGGGGTGCGAACTTCTCGCACTGTGCTCTATACCTAGGGTGAGAACTTGCTCTCAATCTTGGAAAAAGGAAAAAGTCTCGAGGGTTATAGAAGGGAATCTTCTAGAGAATGGGTTGGCATTCGAATGGTTATCATTTTATTGGTTTCCCTGATTTGGTGGGATCATTCTCATCCATGTAACCATCTCATCCTTTCCTATATATTGATAGGATTCTCATGGAAAAGGTTAAGAAAGATTAATTGGAGAATTGGTGAAGGAATTGTGTGAAGAAACCATCTTGAACAGGAGCTTGGAGACTCTAACAAGTCTATCAAGAGGAATTGGATCTTCTTCATGCAAGGATCAAGCAAGTGTGTGTGTTGGAACCAAGAGTCACCGAAAGGAAGCTTACGACATCAAGGTGATCAGGTTGTATCTTCTACTTTCAATTAATATGATACAGCAGCATGTCCTTTTCCCATAAGGTCATTCTTACTTTATTGTGTAATTCCTTGATCATACACATAAGTTGACAATTGAATATATTTTGATATCTTCACTTTGGTTGGTTTGTGTTGTCTTGGTCTTGACCTCATGAGAGCACCAGAGTGAAGCAGGAGCAACAGAGACTCTAGGAAGAGATACAACGGTATGTCACTTATTCCTCTTACTAGCTAATTCGATGGTCATAACTTAGGGAAAAAGTCATGTCATGTCCTGTTTTGTTCTAAATCTAGGTGGATCTAGGGAGATCTCTTAGTGTCCACACCTACCGATTAGTCTGATAACAAAATTGGCGACTCCACTGGGGATGCAACAATTTTCTTCGTGGTTTTTGGTGTTTTTCCTTGGCCATTTGCTCTTGCCTTACCTTTCTTCATTTCTATCAATCTCTGAGTCTTCAGGATAGCCTAATAGACTCCCTGGGTCCAGAAGTCCCTTCAAAAGTTTTGTATTTTTCCAAAATTTTGCCTAGTTTCAGGCCTTCTCGCACTGAACCCCATAGTGGCCTGCGAGAACACCTTGAGTTCGCACTCTGCTTCTAAGTCTAATGTGAGGTTCTCACACCTTGCTAAAAGGTATCCTGTGAGAATGATCCATTCTCGCACTATGTAATATTGATAGCCTGTGAACCCTCTTTTAAAAATTTTGGATTTAAGGTTTTTTCATGTTCAAATGCCCAGATCAGTATAGGTGTCTGAAAAGAACTTCTTGGACCACTGGTTGATATCTTATTGACTTCATATTTTGTGCACAATCAGTCTTCGGAGATCAAAGACTCTTTCTGTCCATATTTTTCTCAACTCTCATCTCTTGACATGTCTTAGCAAAGATAGAATCTCTGATCCTGGAATCTGAGTACTTGTTTGGTTAGGAGCGGGTAATCGGTTTGAAAGTTGGGATTCTTTGTCTTTCTCATTTTCTCATTATTTGGAAGATCATTATTCTCTTGCAATTGAAAAGACTAGTTTTGTTTTCTTGTTGTTTTTGTTTCCATTGAAAGATTGGTTTGGGTTTTTGTTTATTGCTTGTTCATTAGTTATTGGTTTTCCTTACTCTCACCACCATGGTGTAGATCCTTTTTGAAAAGTAAAAAAAAACATTTTTCTTTTAAAAGCATTTTCGTTTTTGAAAATATTGAAAATCAATTGTTGAAATTGTTGAAAAGGAACAAATAGAGAGTTGTCATTATTACGTGATTCGTTGATATTGCATTTTAAAGAAAATTGTGTATCGTAGTTCAAGATTGTTCCGGAAAACTTCTCTTTCCCTCCCATACATAGGATTCATTGAACGAAAATTGATATATTTCATTCCTATCTATGCATTGTTGGGTTAGAGTCTTACACGACATAAGTTTCATCTCCATTTCCTTTGAGTAACAACAACCCTTAATAACATTACGCAAATTTTAAAATTTAACTAGTAACTCTTTTCTAGGGTTCTATTACACCAATAATTAGCTAGGCTAGCACTTTGGAATAGGTAGAGAGATACACTCTCCAAAGCACAAAACACACAATAGAATCTTGTGTTAAGGAGTGTCAAATTCCATTTACAACATTTTGCACTGGGAAGCCCTTCTCACACAAGGGTCAAACCCGAGGTCGCATTAATATTGACAGAGTTATGGGGGTCACTTGGAGGTATACCCACAATGATGAGTGGAAGCCTCTCGAGTTGATTTCAAGCTAGATACCCTGCCCTTTCATGTGGATTGAACTGTCGATTGTTCCCTCAGGCTTTATTATTGTCGGTGCTAACCTTAGTGGCCTATATTCTTAGGGTCTTACACAAGGTGCCTGTGAAGGGGCAAGTCTTCACGGTACCTGGAATCGACGTTGGCCAAACTCACTTGGGCTCCTTGGAGGGTATACCCATGATTATGTGTGGGATCTTGCACCAGGGTGTAAGTCCGTTAAGCAGGTCGTCAGCGTAAATTTTCCACCCTAGCCCAGCCCCTTCTCGTCTCGTTGTTGCGACGTTGGATTTCATCACCAACTAGTGACTTCAAAATTAGAAGGTCTTGTTTGCTTGGTATTGTTTCCTAGATTTTGTTTACTAGCACATGTTGTTTGTTTACCCGAGTTGACCATAAGACTTTCTTCGTAAGTTTGTAACTTGTTCACGATAGACCCTCCACGTCATTCACGTAGAATCCAGGGCTTACCTCCAAAAAATATGGAAGGTTCTCAACCCTTGCCTACAAGCTCACCTGAGGGCTCTCCTCAACAAAGTGAAGTCCAATACATTACCACTCCGCAAGTGGAAAGAACCGACTCTCTAGAATGTTTCTGAATTACCAATACTCGATAGGACTTTCGACTTCACCTCGATTCTATGAGACGTATTATGCGAGTGAATTATTCAGAAGACTTAGTTGTGTTGTCTTCTGGATCACTGACTAGACCCTTTCCAGGACCTGAGGGCCAAGATCCTTTTTGGTCTGCTGGCGTTTTTAGACGAGATCTCTTTAGTGTAGGATCAGGTGTTGAAATAACTGTCTCACCTGTGTTCCCTGAAACCTCTGACCCAGACGTAGTACCTTTGACTATTTCTTATTATTTTCCTGGTAAATACGCTCTACAATCTGACCAAATCTTGACCGTCCCTATAGAAATGGTCCATTACACAGACACTACGAGTATTCACACCGGGATTATAGTGGCTAGTCAAGCCCCCATTGGCACACCGCTCTCACCCAGTGTCACCCTGACACTTCCACCTGGATACCGTGCGTTGAATGCTTCTATTCCCACTCCTATGCAAACCCCATCCGGAACTCCTGGTGGTCCCTCTTCTTCTAGGCACTCCCCTCCCATCTTTATTCCGATACTTCCTCAACCCCCTTACGGAGGACCTTTCTCGTCCTCTATCGACAACATTATTCCTAGTGGCACTATCCTGTCATTCACACCGAATTACTAGATTCCTATTGGTGGAAAATTTCACCAAGGAGGTTGGACTCAACCCCCCCTTGTAGAGAAAATTCCTATTAGAACGCAAATCCCAATTGGAACGCAAATCCCAATTGGAACACAACCCCCAATTGGAACACAACCCCTGATTGGAGGACAACCCCCACCGACCCCACCCTATGGACAAAACATACCTCCATCCTTGGCCTAGTATTGGAACCATTTGATACAACATAATCCTCAATCGACTCGGGTGCAACAGCTTCTAGCTACATCCATTATACCCCCTAGTATAGCCCAACCATATCTAGGTACATCCAATCCTATTGGGGCTCGAATGCTCAAACTCACATCCCTATACAAGGATACAACCCCATGAGTTACTTCCCTCCACCACAACCACCGAATCTTCCTAGGTCTTTGCATTATATGTAGACTGCTTATGGTCCCACTGGTTTGCCAATGGGACTCCCTCCCCAGATCCACCAGTACCCGCATGTGAATAGACAGTTACCCTTCTTGGCCACTTGGGACCTCCCGGATCTGTCAAGGATTTTAAATGATCCAATCTGTCACTCTCCCCATTGGCCCGCTATACCATCCAAGCTACCCTCTGACATCCCTAAATTCAATGGAAAAGTGGGAGAAGACCCGAACAATCACGTCATGACTTTTCATCTCTGTTGCTCATCCAATTTCTTGATGGATGACTCTATCTGATTACATCTTTTTCAAAGAACTCTCACAAGTTCTGCCACGAAGTGGTATATAGAATTACCACGAGGTTTCTTTGCCGACTTCAACACCCTAGATATGGCCTTCCTCACCCACTACGAGTTACCATTCCGTTATGAAACAGGGACTGATATTCTGAGTTCTTTCAAACAAAACAAAGCCACTCATATATCTGATCACATTCATGAGTGGCGACAGAGACGACGTCTCATCAAACTTGAACTTCTTGATCAATTGTTGGCAGAGTGGTTCACAAAATCATTTTTGAATGACATTGTTCATGATATCGCCATGGGTGGAGTTGTCACAGAAGAACAAGCCATAAGTCATGCTCAATACCTCGACCTCGTTTACTCACAAACTAGTACTCCTTACGACTTACTCCTTGATGCACCTCCTCCTTCCACTTCCGCCACTTCAACTACTCCAACTATCTCTCATGCAGTCGAAGGTGTGATTGGCACTTTCCATGCCCAACCACATTCCACCTCAAGTACCAACCCCAAACCCATATCTTCTAATGTTCAAAATACTCCGTCTCCTAAACCTCCCACCGGCAAGACTTCTGAGGTAAATACTGTCCAATCTACCCCAGCTGGTAAAAACAAATCCAGAAAGGGAAAGGGTAAGAATAAGGAGGAAAAAAATACTTCTCAAGTAAAGAGAACCAAAACTCCACCTGTTGATGACAAGGATAAGCGCAAACCCCAATACGCTTGTCTTATCTGTAGTGATGATCATTACATGAAGGATTGTCCATGATGCGCCGAAGTTACTAAGTTCCTTCAGGGAGCCCCGAAACCACCTGCTCCGACCGTTTTGTCCCAACCCTTCCCCTCTCAACAACAGGCCCAGTTGGTAATTCATGACCAACCTTCCCCTTCTACTACGTCCTATGTATTGATGTGTACTGGTGATTCAAAGAAGAATGACATTGCACTCACCACTCGAGCCAAAGATTATTCTCCCTCTAAAGAGAAGGTTGATGATCTACCTCTTTCATTGGTACAACCCTCTCCTACGACTCCACCCAAAAACGGTCCTCTTCATATTGAATGACCGAGCCTTGACACAGTTCTTCAACCCCCTCCAAAGGGTGTCGTTTGAAAATCGGCTTTCAATCCTCATGCTCGTGCTGCCCAAAACTACAACATTGTTGAAGATCTAGCCCAAGCACCTTCTGTGATGTTATCCCTCAAAGTCCTTCAAAGTTGTCCCACACAACGGAAGTCACTATTGAAATCTATCAGTAGAATTGACCTGATGGACATGAATTTAATAATTTTTGACTTGGAAGATCACATTCCAAGATTACCCCCTTAACTCGCATTCCAAATCCAAGTGATTGTCTCTGACAAAAAAATTTGTCGAACCGTTATCGACGAGGGTGCCTCAACGTGTGTCATGTCTGTTACCTGTTGAAAATCCATTGGCTCTCCCTCTTTGATTGAATCCCATAACACTTTCAAATCCTTCAATGGCTCTCATTTTAAGCCCTACGATGTTCTTCCTTCGTTGTGTTGACGGGCGAAATTGACCGTCCGTCAACTGAGAGAGTGGAACCGGTCTGGGGTTGTCTAATAACCTAAGCTGTTTGGAATGAACAAACTTGACGGGTTTAGCAGCTCCGTTAGCCGATCTAAGGTCCTAAGAAAAAAAAAAAAAAAACTATTCTAAACTAACTAATCTAACTAAAACTAAATAAAACAAACTAAACTAATTAACAATAAATAAAACTAACTAATAAACTAATATAATTAAAACTAAATAAAACAAACTAAACTAATTAACAATAAATAAAACTAACTAATAAACTAATCTAATTATAAATAACTATTAAACAAACTAAACTAAAACTAATTATTACAACAAACTAAACATAAGTCTAATCTACTAACTAATACTATACTACTGACCGAAATATAACTTATTCACAAAATATACAATATCCACAATTTACAAATTTAAATAAAACCTGAAAAACTCATTTCCATTCTGCCCTAAGACAGAGAAAGATATTTTTTGTTGATTTTATAATTTTATAAACCAGAAATAAAACAGAGAACTAACTAAAACTAAATGACTAACATACTAATTCTAACTACACATATATCTAACTATACTACTAATAAATATACTAACAAATAAATAACAAGTTGACTTGGAAACACTCCAGGTTTTTCCTGTGTATGATGACTATGCTAGCAGATCAGAGGAAGGAAACTCGCACCAAATAATCCAGAAGCTTCTCGTAAATGAAAGCTGCAGTGCTCTTTAATTTTGCTTACAGAACAAACAAGACATAAAAATCACAACAATTATATAATTTATAAATCTCTACAATTAGATAAACCCGTATGTAAAGACTTATACAAAATAATTCAATTAATGAAGAAGAGAAATCTGTCATTCATAAACTGAATCAAGTAGTTATTGTGTTTTTAATTACTAGAAGAAATCAGATATGGATGAAACATTAATTAAGTCATATCATTTTGCAAAAGACTATGATAGCTAAAGTAGTCACTAATCTAATGCAAATTGATAAACATAAACATGAAACAAAAGATTGATATTATGAAAGCGAAAGCTGTAGTAGAACATCAACTTCTGTCTCAGTTTGTATTAGATATCCATAATCCTGGTTCTCCCACAAGCGAGGATGATCCTTATTACACAAAATAATAAGTATTTAAAGGTTTTCCATGGGGTAAAACCTCCCTGTGGAAGTTATAAAATTGTTTACATAAAATCTGGGAAGATATCCCAAAGTTGTATAGACTAGGAAACTAAAATAAAAGTAAAGCATCCAAATATCCTCTAGACTGTCCATCAAATCCCATGCAATTCGAATTCACCTGAAAAGGACAAAAATGAACAAATTAGAAGGATCTTTTATTAATAAAATGATATAAAATTTAATTCTATAGACTGGCTACAGAATCATTTGATTATGTAGCTGGTCTAAATAAGGTACAAGATCAACATTAAAATCGGTAAAAAATCTTTTCAAGATTTCAATTTAATTGACATCCAATAACCATTTGAAAATGAATCATTTAATTTGAATTTGTCATATCATTCAAAACTAAACAAGATCTGAATCAATGAATGCCTACAGAGATAGGCATACTCTGTTTCTTGTATCACCACAAAATCGAATGAGCAGAACCATAATCCAAAGATTGTGAAAACATTTGATATCAATTTGGAATCGACACAATCAAAACAAATCGCATACAATTGTTATGCTATCTTATCAGCAAGGGATACGATCAAAGCCAAACAGGATCGTTATCACTGTGTTGACACAACCACGAATAGATTAATTCAAACTGGCACGAAAATCAATTCAAATAAAATCGTAACAGGATCGATCGATTAGCAACAGAATTCATAATTTGTTACTGCAAATTGGGCAAACAAGATCATTTTGAATTTGGTCAGAATCGTTCATTTGGAAATGAATTATAATCGGATAACAAATGTTGATCAATTTGTTTTACGAATCAAACAGAGAAGCAATTAAAATACGAGTCCAACTCATAGAACAATCTTGCCAACTCATAATCCAGTCAGAATAGAAGTGAATCAAATAGAGAAGGTTTCAACATATTGATTACGAATCAAAAACATTCCACAATTCGGGCGCATTTGCATAGGCTCAACTGAGAGCATTGTTTTTATAAAAATGAAGTATTTTTTTCCCAATTGAATAGAACAGAGTGGTACCCATGATTTGGAAAATCATACGATACAGCATATCGTAACAACTATACTCACGAAATCATCTAACAAACATAGCACGCGAATCATAATGAGATTGAATCCACACATAATCGTATTCTAAATTGAGCATAAAAACATGCCGTGTGGAATAGATACAAAACGAATTGTATTGAAAACACACCATTAATTTCGTTACTTCACTCAGACAAACTTAGAAAATGAAATCCAAACGAATAACCATTCAAATCCAATAAAAAATTTATGAGAAAATCGTATATCAAATTGAAATTCCTTCTATTTTTATCAAAACGAAACCATGTATAGGATGATCACTGAATGACATAGGCATTTGTATGAGTGACTGAGCCATTTAAAAACAAAATTCAAATCATTATATCAACCTTGATTACTCACAAAAAACGATATCAAATTCTCATACCTATATAGCGACGAGGCTGCTTGATCATGCCAGTTTGGAATTGACAATGGTCGTGGATGATTCCACATTTTTGAAAAGGATGGAGCCGGTTGTCTTTTTCTTTTTATCTGTTTCTTGGAGCTGGTTTCTTTGACTGGTTAACACTGTAATTTGATCTTCCAGCGATTGAATTCTCGATTGGATTATGGGAACATCAATGTAATATTGTTCCAACCATGAACCGCATTGGTCACAGGGTGACTGTGTGGGTTTTGAAAGAGAAGGGGAGGGTTTGGTCAAATGACCGAGGGTTTCACAGGGAAATTTAATACCAGCGTAGCTAGGGTCGTTCTTTAGGAAAGGGGGAAGGTTTGTCACGAAATCGTAAGGTGGTTCAGGACACAAACCCTGCGAGTAAAGATACTCATCAGCTAAAAAACGTTCAATGTCAGAATTGGAATCCTCACTTAGAACTATAGGTTTTGACTCAACAGAGGGTTTAGGTTTGTTCCTGGCCATTCGTGAAATCAAACGAGCATTATTTTTACCCTTAGTGTTATCAGTAGGGTTTTCCTTGGGCTTTTTTCTCACAGGTTTTTTAATAGTCTCGACACTCTTAGTTACAACATCGGGTAAGTCGATAGGAGGGTAGGCTGAAGGCTTGGGAGAAGGCAATAGGATATGGAAGGGCACCGGGGGTACAGGCTTGACTTCACTCACCATAGGTTTGTCAACCTGTATAGGGTTTGGATCCTCGAAACCATTCCGAGAAACGAAAGTTCTCCAACTATCACCATGCAAACCCAAATGATAAACAACGATAAGCTTAATAAGCCCATAGTGGAACAGGCTACTATTAGCCTGCTTCCTTTTGAACCTTTTCGACATTTTATATAGGCTACGATGAAAATAAAAGGGCATATTGAGTGGATATCCCATAAAACTCATAAGAAAATGCAAGTGGTAGAGAAACACAATTCCATATCGACCTTCACAGGTCACGAACTATTTGATTACCATCAAAGTATCGTGCCATCATGGTTTAAGCGCATAGATGGGCATACCTCTGTCACAAGAGGTGACTTTGCGCGAGTGGAATAGCAGTGTCCATGGGACCTCCTCGACCTTACAATTCTTGAACCAACGTTGTCCTATGGCAGGTAACCCCGTGGAAAAACTGATAAATTTCTCATCAATTTCCAACTGTATGTCGCCCACCTTGGCTCTACAGCCATCGAAGGTCATGGAAAACTATCGTGCTACACAGAGATTAAAACCCTCAAATCATTTCACGAAAGTAAGCCATCCATTTTCCTCCAAGTCTTTGCAGGCATTGTCAAACATTAACAGGGCTAGGTTCCTGTTTGGCTCGATCTCCAGGACTGGTGCCATGGAGCCAAGCACATGGTAAACTGAGAGTTTGGATCAAAATACACACACAGGAGCAAAGATGTGTGCTTCTAACAGAAGTGAACAGTGATAAGTGGTAGGCATAAATGCCATCATGCGAAGGTGGTGGAGTTATTCACTGCCATGCATAACAGTTATGGTCAATAATACCACCGTCGGCGTTCATAGTTGTTATACCCACTATAACATGGTTTAACACTCATGTCATTTGCCCAACCAATAAAACAATGGTAAGTGTATAAAAAAACATGTTTAATCAACGTTATACCAAAGTTTGAAACCATCAATCATACGATTTAAAACTAATAGCATATGTTTAACCATGTGCCAATGTATTGTAACAACTCATGTCCATAATTTAACCAAGGYGCCAATAGGTATTCATATAATCAACATAGGTATCATATTTAGAAAGATATATATGAAAGATTTAACCATAACACCCATGTATCTTATGAAACCAAAAGGTCAAGTAAATCAAATAAAAATGAAAATCCAAATATTAATGCATTGCAAACTCAATGAAACCCAGTCACTCAATCAATATAAGAATGTCCAATGAGTATAGTTCGAAAGTTCTGCCAGCTACATAATGATAAACAAAAGGTAAGCGCAATAGGCATATCGACAAAAATATAATGATAGTTCAGATAGTGATTGAATTACGACTTCGAAAGATTAGGTTTTCACGCTTAGAGCCGTGAAAACAAAACGAAAATAAGTGTGTAAATGTCGCAAAAATACAAATGTCGTTGAAAATTGCGACAAAAAATTGATGTTTGCAAAACATAAGGTGTAGGCAGCTTATAAGACCAAAGAAAAATGTGAATTGGCTTCCAACAATGGTGACACACTGGCAGAAGCAGTTATCTCTGCAAAAGGCACAAATTTAGATTAGGACAGCAAAGATAATTTCAACTCAAAAATAACAACCATAAAATCGTACAAACATCAACATTAACCAATTTTTTCAGCAGTGTTTCAAAAGATGAAAACTAATAACAATCTTAAAATCAGCTAGTCATGATATTAAAGATAAAATCTTCAATACTGTTGGCATAGCCACTGCTGCCAATAGGCATCCATAGCCTCGACAGGGTTGTCATTTAACCCACTCTGACATCTGTATCTTGTTAAGAAGTTATGGATCATAATAAAGGACATTAAAGAGGTTTCTTTTTTACAAATTTTCATATACTCGACATTGCTTCGCTGCCAGCGGGCCTGTTCAGTACCCCAACAAAGTTTTCTTGGCGTCATGCATGCATTTACCCGCTGCCAGCAGACCTATTCAGCATCCTGGCGGGTTTACAAGCACTTCCCACAGCTCTTATTAATATTTTTATTTTTTTCTTTTATAATATATGGTTGAGCGGGGTGACGCTGAAAATCTTAATATTTTAACATATTCTTTTAGACCTCATCAGAATTTATTTTTTATTTTTTTTAGAACTGTCCTTTATTTAGATCCGGAGATGATTTATTTACAAAACCAACTTCCTAAAATAGGGAGACATCTTTTGAGTCATTCCTTTACGGAAAAGGGATAGCATAAAAAGATAATAGATGATCATGACAAGCTTCGCTCAGAGATCGAAATCGGTAAACTTCTTTCAAACAACAAATTTTTCCAACATAGATATAAATCTCATAAATATCATTGATGTTTGCACAAATTTATCAGAAGTTATTTCAGCGAAGGAACTTTCTATCATCTTTGTCTGAATAGCTCAATGTACAGGTATGTTTATTTTTAAAAGACACAAACTGATAAATTCAAATCAAAATCAAAAACAAAAAGCAAACGAAATGCAAACAAAAATAAAATATTTACATAATATACAAGGGTAGTTATTAAGCAAAGTATCTTTTCAGGGCTTGGCCATTCACCAGATATGTGTCAAGCTGCCCTTCAAGATTCTGCAATCGAAAGGAACTAGGACCCAACTTTTCAGCAATTAAAAATGGTCCAAGCCACAAGTTTTGAAATTTTGTGTGTTCTCCCTTTCCCTCGTGTGGTTTGTCCCACTTCAAGACGAGATCGCCTACTTCAAAATTCCTATCAGAAGCAGAGTTAGAATCGAACCAGCTCTTAACCAACTGTTGATGTTGATATATCTTACGTTTACCTTGAGATATTACTTCTTCTAGCTTCATCAAAGCGTTAATTCGGTTTTCTAAAGGGGGACAATCCTCTTCTTGAACTTTCTATGACAACTGAAGCGAAGGAAGAAGAATGTGAGGTGGCAGAATTGTTTCTTTGCCATAAACAAGAAAAAAGGGGGAGTTACCTATAGAAGCTTTTGGCGTTACCCTATCATCCCACAGCGCGTTCAGCAGCGCATTGTGCCAATTTTTGTGATTTTCAACCACAGTTCTCTTGATAATTTTAATTAAGTTCTTGTTTGTTGATTCTGCTAATCCGTTTCCCTGGGGGTAGTAACTAGTAGAATACTTTAGATTAATTCCTTTCTCCAAATATAACTCGCTCATATCAAGAGAAGAAAAGTATGAAGCGTTGTCAAAGACTAGACAGTCAGGGATACCGAAACGAGTGATAATATTCGAGTTTAGAAAGGCAATTACCTGACTGGTGTTGACAGTTCTTAATGCATCAGCTTTAGACCATCGAGTAAAGTAATATGTGGATGTCACAATATACTTGTGATGTTGCGAGGACGGAGGGTTAATTGGACCTATGATATCAAGGCCCCATTGCTGGAAAGGAGAATCTACTGAAACGGGTTGCAAGGGAAAGGTTGGTTTTTGCAACCGCCCTGATGCTTTCTGACAGATGATACATTTACGACACAAGGCATGGGAGTCCCTAAAAAGTGTGGGCCAGTAGTAATCGGCTCTTAAAACATTATGAGCAGTGGTGTCACCACCGAAGTGACCACCAGCTTCTCCTGCATGCAACTAGAGAAAGACTTTTTCTGCCTCGTCCTTCTCAAGACAGCGCATCAGTACGCCGTCAAAATTCTGACGAAATAGTACACCATTAACTAGATGAAAGGAGGCAGACTTCAGTCTCAACACTCTTCTCTTAGGGGGGTATAAGTGGCGAGGTGCTAACCCATGTTCAAGACAGAATCTAATATCGTCGTACTAGGGACTAATGAGGTTTTGTGCGCAATAGATCAAACTTTGATCGCTTTGTCCTAGGTTTGACGTATCACTATATTCTTGTTGTCTTGTTTCTGAATCAACAACCACCTTACATAACCCTTGGCCTCTCACAATCTGAGCTGGGGTGATTTCTAAGTCATACTCCTGCAAGGAGGTGACTCAGTTAGCTCTCTTTTCTCCTAACTCCTTCTGTACTAACAAGTTCCTTACGACAGGGTAGGGGACAATGGATTTCGTCCTTCACTTCAAAATATAGGACCAGAAGTGCTTAACTTCTTTGACAACAACGTAGGCTTGCCGATCCACTACTGGATAGTTAATTTCAACACCTTTGAAAGCAGAGCTCATAAAGGTGATGGGTACTTTGTGGTTCTCGGAATTCTTCTGAGTTAGGACGGTGGCATAGAAACGGTCAGAAGCAAAAGTATAGAGTGTAAAATATTGAGAGAAGTCAGGGATCATGAGAGACGGAGCGTCTATTATGGCCTTCTTTATGGCATTGAAAGCTTGATTTTCTGTGGGTCCCCAGTGATATTGGATGTCTTTCTTGATCAAATTTTGTAAAGGCCTAACCATTTCGGAGAAACTGGGGACAAATCTTCTCACGAAGTTAATATGGCCTAAGAAAGACTGCATGGATTTTTTGGATGTAGGAGGGGGAAGTTTAGCGATGGCCTGAGTCCTCTCAGGGTCAATAATCATTCCTTCGATAGACACTATGAATCCTAGGATTTTACCTTGTTCTACTGCAAATATGGACTTTTTGGGGTTCAAGGAGATTCCATATTTACGACATCGTAGCAGAACGACTCGTAAGTGAGATAGATGATCGTCTTTATTTTTAGAATAAATAGTCATATCATCTAAGTAAACTACAACGGACTGATTGATTAAGCCTCGGAAAGCAATGTCCATTGCTCTCTGAAAGGTGGCACCAACATTAATCAATCCAAAGGGCATTTTGCGATAAGCATAAGTGCCCCACAAAGTAAGGAAGGTAGTTTTGAGTTGATGTGGTGGAGACATCAGGACTTGGTTGTATCCAGAGAAACCATCTAACAAGGATAGCCTCTCGGAACTAGATACCTGTTGAAGGATCTGTTCCATGGGTGGGACAGGATAGTTGTCTTTGTCAGACGCTCTATTGAGGTTTCGAAAATCGACGCAGAGTCAGATTTCCCCATTTTTCTTCCGAACTAGGACAAGGTTGGACACCCATTGAGTGTTCCTAACAGGAAAAATTATTTTAGCACTTAGGATTTTATTCAATTCTTTTTGAACGGTCGGTTCTAGTTTAGGGTGCATCTTCCTCAGTTCCTGTTGGAAGGGTAAGGTTTGGGGCTTCATCGAGATGACATGTTGTATGATATTAGGGTCGAAAGTTCTAAGATCATCATACGTCCATGCAAAAACATCCTTAAATTCTTTAAATAATTTAACAAAAGCATCTTTTTCTTGTCTAGAACATCCCAAGCCTAGGTTAATGCACTGAGGATTTTCACTAGTTCCTAAGTTCACTTTTTGATAAGACAATGAGGAACTATCAGTTTTATAGTTGACCACCTTTTTAAATTTATCTTCAAAATCATAAAACTTCTCTAATCTAATTACAAATTTGGGTATGGAATTTACCATGTCCGACAGAACTTCAGGAGATTTCGGATCAGGTATTACCATAAAATCATGCAAATTGTTGTCGTGCGTGCGTTCATCTATCACCGCGCCTTGAAAGGTTTCTTCCATGTGCAAAAAGTTAATGATATGTTGATCATTGTTGAATACTCTCCAGTTCATGATATTGTCAGGAACAGATGGTCGAAACAATAGTTCAACGGAGAATGCGTCTGGCGACAAGCCTTCTACAGGAAGAAGTTTAGAGGCTACATTAGCTAATAGATCTTCTTCAACATTATTTAATCTAGGAATGGAATTTATATTGAAAGAAGAAAATTTATTCATTAAACTGCATACCTCAGACTGGTATCTCTTGAGATGCGGAGAGAGACAATGGATAGAGTCTCTTACCTGTCTAACCACAATTTCAGAGTCGCCAAATACAACCAGGTTTTGAATGTTCATATCTAGAGATTTTATGAGACCTTGCATAAAGCCTCATATTCTGCAGTATTATTAGTGCATTCAAATTCTAGTCTGCAAGCCATTAATGTCTTGTTACCTACCGGATCGATAATGATGCAGCCTGCACTAGCTCCTTCTTTAGACTTAGAACCATCGAAATATAGAGACCAAATTTGATTTTCATCGGGCACATGGGACTGTTGTATAGAATTTGTTGGTTGCATATATGCTACAATCTCAGACTGTTGTTCTGGATTGCTGATAGGTGAAGCCTCAGCCATGAAATTGCCGAAGAAGGTGTCCATCCCTTAGACTTTGGGTGAATCGGCAGAAGGTGTATATGGTTCATTGGGATCGTTCAGATATGTGACCGTGAACTTAAGGTAGTGCTCACAATTCACCCTGATCTTGTTAGGCCTACCATTCTCTGGAAGCCATAAGTGAGACCAGTCTGTTGCGAAGTAACCATGTAGCTACTCCGACCTGCTTAAAAACAGACCATACACTTCTGGAATATCCACAACAATTATATCAATAACCTGATGAACCTTAGGGTTAGACGATAATCTAATCAATACATTTTTTAGTTCTCCTATAACTTTAACATTGGTTCGATCAAGTTGAATGATTTTTAAAGTAGATGGTTCCACTTCATCGTTAATCTTTTGGCAGACAGACGAAGGCATCACATTGGATGACGCCCCTGAGTCTACCATACAATTATGCACGTTTCTATTAAAAATTTTGAAAGTTAACAAGAAAGGAGGTACATTTTTGCGAGTACTAAGAGTAGTAGCTTGTGGATTTTTACTCGCAGTTTCTATAGCTACTTTATCTACATTATTTACATTATTTACATTACTTACAGGAAGGCTTCCTTTATCTTGAGGATCAAGATTATTTTTCGTGGAAGTCTTCTGTGGGACTTTTCTTTGCACAACCTTGTTACCACTTGAATTACCATTTTTTCCATTCTCTGAAATATTTTGCAACATTTTTTGAAGCAGAAATGGAAACTTCAATAACTCATAAATAGAAATGTTAGCCCTTAACTTTTTAAGATCTTCAACAACATCATAATCTAAGTTGGGGTTCACATTACTCTGTTTAGTCTCAGCTGATTTAGATTGCTTTGGAGGTGAGGTTGTTATATTTTCAGAAGAAGGTTTATTTGTTGCCTTACTCCTGGTGTTATAAAGGTGAACTGTCTCGAAGTTAGCTTGGAAGATGCTATCCGAGAAGTGTCCAAAGATTTTTGGAGAAGACTCTTCTTCTTGAATTGTTTCTTGTTCAACTACCTCTTGAGGGATCTCAGGGGGCATCAAGTTATCTTGGGCTTCTAGAATTGATTGAAGAGCACATTGCAAAATTTCTAGATTAAGGCCTTCAATGGTTGGGTTAGGTTGGTTGGTAGGAAAAGGCTTCTGGAACGGGGGTTTGTAGGATCCTTTACTCGAGGAAGCTTTTTCGGTTGACCTTTTTAAGTCTATAACTTGATTAGACAGTTTTTGAACAACTTTATTTAGGTTTTCCAAATCAGATTTTTCAGGTTGTGTTTTACTTTGAGTGGGTCTGGGGAGTATTTCAATCTTCTTTTTGGAAGAAGATTTAGTCTCGGTTTCATTGTTAGAAGAGTCTTTAATACTAAGTATATCCTTTTCAATCTGGATGGACTCCTCGAAGGCCTCTAACAACGTGGCTTTCTTGGATCATTTAACCCAAATAGCTATGCTTTGATGCAAAGATTTAGTGTAGTAAGATATTATAAGACTCTCAGCAGGCATGGAATCCGCAGGAATTTAGTTTTTGAGTGTTAAGAATCTTTGATTAAAGTCTTTAACTTTTTCTTTTGGGTTCATTTTTAAGCTAGAAAGATCCATGACCAGGACTTCCGGAGGTTTACCATCAACGAATTTTTCCAAAAAGCATGACTCAAACTTTTCCCAAGACACGATGGTATGGGGTTGTTGGGAAAAGTACCATGTGAATGAATTACCATCAAAAGTATAAGGGAACAACCTACAGAAAACGTCTTCATGTTCAACATTGCAGAGTCTAATGGCTAACATAAACTTTTTAATGTGATCTTCAGCAATCTGTTTTGAGTCAGGTTCAAACTTGGGAAGCCATTTCTTCAGGTGTTTAGGTAAATGGTGTTGGGCTCCAAGTACAGCTACAACATCCTAATCAAGCTAGGGTCTAGCAGGATTGTTCTGATTTGCCATTGGGGTAGTGGGTGTGGAAGGTTGAGAAGGTGAATTTCCTTCATCAGAGGAATCTCCTTCAGAAGAGGAAGGAGACGATGGAGGTGGTGAAGGAGGTATCCCAGATCCTCCTGCAGCAGGATTCAAAATTGGATCTGTAGGATTCACAGTGAGGTTAGTATCTCCTAATTGTTCTCTGATATCAAAGAAGTCTAAAGGTTGGCCCCACGAACGGTTTGGTTGCCTAAGATGAGCTAAGGCACTATGTGTTTTTATAAGAGATTGGCGGACAATCTCTTGTATGTCACCACCTGTAGGATTAGGGGTTGCTGGCTCAACTGTGATCTGTGGATCATCGGTTGAAGTAGCTGTTATTTGAGGGGGAATATTATCGTTTGAATGGATTTTGGTCACTATAGGTGATCGATTAGGGGGGGAAGAGTCTTGCGACCACCTCGTGCCATTAATTAAGTTTAGGCCCTCCTTCTAGCGCCATTTTTTGACGGGAAAAATTGACCGTCCGTCAACTGAGAGAGTGGAACCGGTCCGGGGTTGTCTAATAACCCAAGCCGTTTGGAATGAACCACCCTGATGGGTTTAGCGGCTCTATTAGCCAATCTAAGGTCCTAAGAAAACAAAAAGAAAAACTATTCTAAACTAACTAATCTAACTAAAACTAAATAAAACAAACTAAACTAACTAATAAACTAATCTAATTAAAACTAAATAAAACTAACTAAACTAATTAACAATAAATAAAACTAACTAATAAACCAATCTAATTAAAACTAACTATTAAACAAACTAAACTAAAACTAATTATTAAAACAAACTAAACATAAATCTAATCTACTAACTAATACTATACTACTGACCAAAATATAACTTATTCACAAAATATACAATATCCACAATTTACAGATTTAAATAAAACCTGAAAAACTCATTTCCATTCTGCCCTAAGACAGAGAAAGATATTTTTTGTTGATTTTATAATTTTATAAACCAGAAATAAAATAGAGAACTAACTAAAACAAAACTAACATACTAATTCTAACTACACATATATCTAACTATACTGCTAATAAATATACTAACAAATAAATAACAAGTTGACCTGGAAACGCTCCAGGTTTGTCCTGTGTATGATGACTGTGCTAGCAGATCGGAGGAAGGAAACTCGCACCGAATAATCCAGAAGCTTCTCGTAAACGAAAGCTGTAGTGCTCTTTAAGTTTTCTTACAGAACAAACAAGACATAAAAATCACAACAATTATATAATTTATAAATATCTACAATTAGATAAACTCGTATGTAAAGACTTATACAAAATAATTCAATTAATGAAGAAGAGAAATCTATCATTCATAAACTGAATCAAGTAATTGTTGTGTTTTTAAGTACTGGAAGAAATCAGATATGGATGAAACATTAATTAATTCATATCATTTTTCAAAAGACTATGATAGCTAAAGTAGTCACTAATCTAATGCAAATTGATAAACATAAACATGAAACAAAAGATTGATATTATGAAAGCGAAAGTTGTAGCAGAACATCAACTTCTGTCTCAGTTTGTATTAGATATCCATAATCCTGGTTCTCCCACAAGTGAGGATGATCCTTATTACACAAAATAATAAGTATTTAAAGGTTTTCCACAGGGTAAAACCTCCCTGTGGAAGTTATAAAATTGTTTACATAAAATCTGGGAAGATATCCCAAAGTTGTCTAGACTAGGAAACTAAAATAAAAGTAAAACATCCAAATATCCTCTAGACTGTCCATAAAATCCCATGCAATTTGAATTAACCTGAAAAGGACAAAAATGAACAAATTAGAAGGATCTTTTATTAATAAAATGATAGAAAATTTAATTCTATAGACTGGCTACAGAATCATCTGATTCTGTAGCTGGTCTAAATAAGGTACATGATCATCATTAACATCGGTAAAAAATCTTTTCAATATTTCAATTTAATTGGCATCCAATAACCATTTGAAAATGAATCATTTAATTTGAATTTGTCATATCATTCAAAACTAAACAAGATCCAAATCAATGAATGCCTACAAAGATAGGCATACTCGGTTTCTTGTATCACCACAAAATCGAATGAGCAGGACCATAATCCAAAGATTGTGAAAACGTTTGATATCAATTTGGAATCGACACAATCAAAACAAATCGCATACAATTGTTATGCTATCTTATCAGCAAGGAATACGATCGAAGCCAAACAAGATCGTTATCACTGTGTTGACACAACCACAAATAGATTAATTCAAAGTGGCGCAAAAATCAATTCAAATAAAATTGTAATAGGATCGATCGATTAGCAACATAATTCATAATTTATTACTGCAAATTGGGAAAACAAGATCGTTTTGACTTTGGTCAGAATCGTTCATTTGGCAATGAATTATAATCGGATAACGAATGTTGATCAATTTTTTTTACGAATCAAACAGAGAAGCAATTAAAATACGAGTCCATATCATAGAAAAATCTTGCCAACTCATAATCCAGTCAGAATAGAAGTGAATCGAACTGAGAAGGTTTCAACATATTGATTACGAATAAAAAACATTCCACAATTCGGGCGCATTCGCACAGGCTCAACTGAGAGCATTGTTTTTATAAAAACGAAGTATTTTTTTCCCAATTGAATCGAACAGAGTGGTACCCATGATTTGGAAAATCATACGATACAACATATCATAACAACTATACTCCCGAAATCATCTAACAAACATAGCACGTGAATCATAACAAGATCGAATCCACACATAATTGTATTCTAAATTGAGCATAAAAACTTGCCGTGTGGAATAGATACAAAACAAATTGTATTGAAAACACACCATTAATTTCGTTACTTCACTCAGACAAACTTAGCAAATGAAATCCAAATGAATAACCATTCAAATCCAATAAAAAATTTATGAGCAAATCGTATATCAAATCGAAATTCCTTCTATTTTTATCAAAATGAAACCATGTACAGGATGATCACTGAATGACAGAGGCATTTGGATGAGTGACTGAGCCATTTAAAAACAGAATTCAAATCATTATATCAAACTTGATTACTCACAAAATATGATATCAAATTTTCATACCTGTATAGCGACGAGGCTACTTGATCATGCCAATTTGGAATTGACAACGACCGTGGCTGATTCCACATTTTTGAAAAGGATGGAGCCGGTTGTATTTTGTTTTTATCTATTGCTTGGAGTTGGTTTCTTTGACTGGTTAACACTGCAATTTGATCTTCCAGCGATTGAATTCAAGATTGGAGTATGGGAACATCAATGTAATATCGTTCCAACCATGAACCACATTGGTCACAGGGTGACTGTGTGGGTTTTGAAAGAGCAGGAGAGGGTTTGGTCAAATGACCAAGGGTTTCACGAGGTAATTTAATACCAGGGTATCTAGGGTCGTTCTTTAGGCAAGGGGGAAGGTTTTTCACAAAATCATAAGGTGGTTCAGGACACAAACCCTGCGAGTAAGGATACTCATCGACTAAAAAACGTTCAATGTCAGAATCAGAATCCTCACTCAGAACTATAGGTTTTGACTCAACAGAGGGTTTAGGCTTGTTCATGGCCATCCGTGAAATCAAACGAGCATTCTTTTTACCCTTAGTGTTATCAGTAGGGTTTTCCTTGGGATTTTTTCTCATAGGATTTTTAATAGTCTCGACACTCTTAGTTACAGCGTCGGGTAAGTCGATAGGAGGGTAGGCAGAAGGCTTGGGAGTAGGCAATAGGATATGGAAGGGCAGCGGGGGTACAAGCTTGACTTCACTCACCATAGGTTTGTCAACCTGTATAGGGTTTGGATCATCGAAACCATTCTGAGCAACGAAAGTTCTCCAACTATCACCATGCAAACCCAAATGATAAACAACGATAAGCTTAATAAGCCCATAGTGGAACATGCTACTGTCAGCCTGCTACCTTTTGAACCTTTTCGACATTTTATATAGGCTACGATGAAAATAAAAGGGCATATTGAGTGGATATCCCATAAAACTCATAAGAAAACACAGGTGGTAGAGAAACACAAGTTTGTATCGACCTTCACGGGTCACGAACTATTTGATTACCATCAAAGTATCGTGCCATCGTGGTTTAAGTGTAGAGATGATCATACCTCTATCACAAGAGGTGAATTTGCGCGAGTGGAACAGCAGTGTCCATGGGACCTCCTAGACCTTACAATTCTTGAACCAACGTTGTCCTGTGGCAGGTAACCCTGTGGAAAAACTGATAAATTTCTCATCAATTTCCAATTGTATATCGCCCACCTTGGCTCTACAGCCATCGAAGGTCATGGAAAACTGTCGTACTACACAGAGATTAAAACCCTCAAATCGTTTCACGAAGGTAAGCCATCCATTTTCCTCCAAGTCTTTGCGGGCATTGTCAAACATTAACAGGGCTTGGTTCCCATTTGGCTCTATCTCCACGACTGGTGCCATGGAGCCGAGCACATGGTAAACCGAGGGTTTGGATCAAAATACACACACAGGAGCAAAGATGTGTGCTGCTAATAGAAGTGAACAGTGATAAGTGGTAGGCATAAATGCCATCGTGCGAAGGTGGTGGAGTTATTCACTGCCATGCATAACAATTATGGTCAATAGTACCACCACCGACGTTCATAGCTGTTATACCCACTATAACATGGTTTAACACTCATGTCATTTGCCCAACCAGTAAAACAATGGTAAGTGTATAAACAAACGTGTTTAATCAACATTATACCAAAGTTTGAAACCATCAATCATACGATTTAAAACTAATAGCATATGTTTAACCATGCACCAATGTATTGTAACAGCTCATGTCCATAATTTAACCAAGGTGCCAATAGGTATTCATATAATCAACATAGGTATCATATTTAGAAAGATATATATGAAAGATTTAACCATAACACCCATGTATCTTATGAAACCAAAAGGTCAAGTAAATCAAATAAAAATGCAAATCCAAATATTAATGGATTGCAAACTCAATGAAATCCAGTCACACAATCAATGAAAGAATGTCCAATGAGTATAGTTCGAAATTTATGCCAGCTACATAATGATAAGCAAAAGGTAAGCGCAATAGGCATATCAACAAAAAGATAATGACAGTTCAGATAGTGATTGAAATACGACTTCGAAAGATTAGGTTTTCACGCTTAGAGTCGTGAAAACAAAACGAAAATAAGTGTGTAAATGTCGCAAAAATACAAATGTCATTGAAAATTGCGACGAAAAATTGATGTTTGCAAAACATAGGTGTAGGCAGCTTATAAGACCAAAGAAAAATGTGAATTGGCTGACAACACGTTTCCCATCACGCTATAGGAAAAATGGTTCAAGTCGAAGTGGAAGTCTTCGATGCTCCTCTCGATTATAATCTTATGCTTGGCCGTAGTTGGATCGATTCCATGCGCATAGTTGTGTCGACTCTTTTTCGTGTTGTACATTTCCCACATCAAGGAAAGGTCATCACTGTCTACCAATTAGACTTCTTTAACTCGGATACGCGTACTGGAAACATACCGTTCATCACTAAAACCCCACCGGGTTATGAGAACATCGATGTAGGTCTTCTCAAGAACTCCTCGTTAATGGGCACTTTCCCCATTCAACCGCTCGATGGTACACACTCATCTATCGCTTCAATTAACATGATCTCCACCTCGATTCACGAAATCCTTGCGTCTTATGAACCATGGTTGGTACCTGACCCTGGCGATCATCTTCGTTACGACGATGCAATGTTGTTAAGTCCGGTCGAATCTTTCTATCAGGTCATTCAATCGACAACCCCTTCTACCCCTTCTCTTGGTGAGTTATCTCCAGATCCTTTCTGTGTCATTTTTCCCACAGACAAGATGATCATGTCTGTCATGGAAGACACCCCTTGGGATGATGGACATCACCATTCCATCCTCTTCCTAGAGAAACATACCATCGAGAACTACCAACGGATCTCGACCCCGTCGACCGTTGTTTTCATTTCAACCGTTCTCGCGTCTACACACGATGTGTTTTCCAAAGGGAACTTAAGCAATATCTCACCCACTATTCCCCTTGACATATCCATCAAACCTGGAATTGTCCAAAATGTGCATATCAGAGCTTCGTGTTCCCCTGACGAAATCATCACCTACACATCACTTTTCAAAGAGTTTCGCAACGTCTTCACCTAGAGCTACGAAGAAATGTTGAGTATCGACCCTGACATTATGATACATGAGATCAAGACATACCCAGATGCTAAACCCATTCAGAAATGACTTCGTCCAGTTCACCCACGTAAAGCGGCTACTATCAAGCTCAAAGTTGATAAACTTCTAAAAGCCAGCTTTATTTACCCGGTGGCCCTCACTAACTGGGTTTCCAATCTTGTCCCAATTGAAAAGAAACAAGGCACAATCCACGTATGCATTGATTATAGCGATATCAACAAAGCTTTTCCTAAGGACAAATTTCCTACCCCCTTCGTCGATCAGATTGTCAACGATTGTGCCAGAAGAGAAATCTTCTCTTTGATGGATGGTTTCTCCGGATATAATCAAATCAATATTGTTCCCAAGGACCAACACAAGACTGCCTTTATTTGTCCTTGGAGAACTTTCGCCTATCGGAAACTCCCTTTCGGTCTCAAGAACGTTGGTGCAACTTTTCAACGTGCTATGTCTTATGCCTTCCATGATATCAAGCACATCATGCAACCATATCTAGATGACTTACTCGCTCATTTCATGCATCGAGTCGATCATCCCATCCACCTCCAAACCATTTTTGTCCACTGTTGGTTTTACCATATACGCTTGAATCGTCACAAGTGTGTTTTCTGCGTGGAATCTGGACTTCTAGGATTTATTTTTTTTCATCAAGGGATCAGGGTAGATCCTTTAAAGGTCGAGGCAATCCTTAATCTCCCTCCTCCTTCTACACTTCGCTAGTTACAAAGTTTGTAAGGGAAAGCAAACTTTCTTCGTCATTTCATTCCAAACTACGTCGAGATAACTCGCGGATTTACGCGACTCCTCAAAAGGGGGTCTAAGTTCGTATGGGATACCATCGCAAACAAATCCTTTGAAGCTTTGAAACTATCCCTGACATGTGCTCCACTTCTCTTTTCCCTCGATTATAATCGTGATTATTTCCTCTACCTCGCAGCCAAGATTACACCATCGCTATGGTTCTCATCCAAGAGGATTATTCTCATGACGAACATGTTATCTATTACTTGAGTCGAAGTCTAACGCCTATTGAAACCAAGTATCTACATGTCGAAAAACTACCCTTGGTAGATGTCCAAGAAGTCCAACGCTTCTGGCACTATATCCTCTCTCGCAAGACTACAATGATTTCTAACTGCAACCCTATGCAACACATTCTCACACGTCAATTGCTAGGGGGAAAATACTCCAAATGGATTGTGATACTGCAGGAGTTTGACTTGGAATTCGAATGAGCCAAGTCCAAGAAGTCCTTAGTGTTTGCTGAGTTGATATGCGACTTTCCCTACTCTCAAACAGAAAATGTAGCAGCCGATTCATTACTTGATGAATCCCTTTTCCTCATTAGTTCCGATGATCTTTGGTATGGTGATATCATCATATATCTCCAAACCCAGACTTTCCGACCCAATTTTTCCAGTAATGACTGGCGTTGAATCCGCTATCAAGCCCGTCAATATATTATCCTCGGGGACACTCTTTATCATCGAGGGATTGACTCAGTTTTTCGACGCTGCCTCACATCCGATGAAGATGAGAAAGCCTTAAATGACTTCATTCTAGAGCCTGTGGTGGTCATATGTCCAGGTATGCTACTGTCCAGAAGATCTTACACGCACGGTATTTTTGGATTTCTTTATTTAATGACTGCATAATCGTTGTCCAAAAATTCCATGCTTGCCAGACCTATAATCATAAGATACGGTCACATCCCGCTCCTCTTCACCCTGTGGTCTTCATTGGTCCCTTTGCGAAATGGGGCATCGATTTCATGACATGTTACCCCCACTCGACTGGGGGGCATGGATACATTATTGTAGCCCTAGATTATTTTACGAAATGGGCTGAGGAAATGCCGACATTTGACAATACTGGAAAGACCGCAACATTATTCATTTTTAATCACATCATAGCTCGTTTTGGTGTTCCCCAAGCTATCATCATTGATCATGGTAGCCACTTTAGAAACTTCATGATGTCTGAACTCACTGAAAAGTTGGGTCTTCGCCATGAAAACTCAACGCCCTATTACCCACAAGCCAATGACCAAGTCAAAGCGATTAACAAAGTTCTCATAACTATGCTCCGACGAATGATAGAGATTCACAAAACAAGTTGGCACACAATGTTGTTTTCAACATTATGGGCTTACCAGACATCCGTTAAGTCCACTACTGGGTTTACACCTTTTTGGTTAGTCGATGGTTTGGAAGCCATTCTCTCGATCGAATGCGAGATACCCTCTTTAAAACTAGCTATTGAAATCCTACCAAACACTTCTTCTAAGGAAGAACGTCTATTATATCTTATGTGATTAGAAAAAACCCAACGCGATGCTAACCTAGTCATAGAATCCCAGAAAAAATGTGTAAAGGCACAATACGACAAACATGTCAAGCCTCGCATTTTCTCTGAAGGAGATCTGGTTCTCCTCTACGAACAAGATTGAGATATGCTAGGAGCTGGAAAATTCGAAGCCATGTGGTGAGGTCCTTATATTGTTAGACGCGTTTTGGAAAAAGGATCCTACGAGTTAGTAGATTATGATGGTATCCCTTTGAGTGAACCTAGAAATGGGTTGTACTTGAAGAAGTACTATGCATAAGATTACTTGTGCATGAGTACTTGTATTTTTATTGTATCATACTTCTTATGTGTTACTGCAGTTTTCTTTTGTCGTTATCTAGTCTCTGTCGTTATGTGACATTGTGTTTGATTTCTATATGTCCGAGTCTTCACTACCCTACATTGGCTTCGCTGATGGTGCTAGTTGTAGTACTCAGAACCTTACTTCTGCTGCATGAGCAATTTACGCCCCTACAAACGAACTTGTCACTTTACGAGGTGTGTGCCTCGGCCGTGCGACCAACAATATTGCAAATTACAGCGTTGTTATCGAATTATTGATTGATGTTATCTCGCTCGGTATCCGTCACTTGGTTGTGCGACTCGATTCGCATCTCGTAGTACTACAGTTAAGTAATGTCTATGCTATTCGAAGTCCTACTTTGTTACGGGTGTATTTGCGAATTCGCCTCTTGGAATGTTATTTTGATTATATTGAGTATCAACATATTCCTAGATGTCTAAATACATTAACTGATGCATTAGCTAGCTATGTATTAGACAGACATTTGGGTCATTTATAAATCAATCACATCAACTTTCACACAACAAAAGATAAACCAGTAGAAGCCGTATGTATATATAACGATCAAAAAGATTTTTACAAAAAGTTTTGTCTGAGGACCAAAATTTCAAAATCTGAAGCTCATAGATTTTACAAAGTGATGTCATGGATGATGTTCATGGTAACACATGACTTCCCGAGAAACCCTATGAAGCAGTCATCTAATGGACTCTGACACTCCCACCGTATGATGTTGATAACGTCGTGGAACCTCTCCAAGAGGCATGTCTGGAATGTTTGTTGTCAAACCCTCCAGATTTTGTTCCACCACTTCATAATCTTCAGCATCCCATCATGGCACTGGAGCCACCTCTCCTCATCGCTGAATGGGAGAAGTACCAGGTGGTCGATAAGGCCCCACATCCGTGTCATCAAAAATAAGTTTTGTAATTAGACCTTGGATGAACATAAAGACATTTGCATATGATAAAATTCACAAAAACATTTAAAAAGTAAAAATGTGTAATTCTTACTGAGATATCCCCACTGAGTGTCTTTGGGCAGGGCCAAGTCCGTATCTCCTTGGAAGTCCAACCCGGCATAGGCATAATCATCGACCATCAACATCTGTGGTCGCAACTAGTCGAAGAAGGCATCATTATATTTGATAATTGGTCCAGCTACGTGCCAGGCCATGAGCTGACACCACCTCAACATTCTTGGATCCTCTGGAGCCAGTAGACCCCACTCAACCTGCAACCTCAGCAAGGGAACCCTCTCAAGAAATAAGGACACTAACAAAGACTTGTACTCAAATTTATTCAGGTTGCCTCTCCTGCATTTAGTCAACTGCCTCTTCATGCTACGAAGGATTGCGTTTGGCCAGTTAAAAACTTGAGGCTTAGTACACTCTATGGCATACTGAAAGTAGCTCTGGAGAGAAATGTGAGGAGAAGCACTCCCAGCCATATGAGAAATGGTGAACAAAATAGTGCAAAGGGTCAAATCCCACACCCCCCAAATGGCTACCTTTCCTTTTCTCCTTTCCGCCTCTGGAACACAGTGCAAACGACAGTATTCACTCATAGGCAGCCCACCACCTTTGCTACCAGTTAGGCTCGCGTGGTACCCACGTCGTGACAGTCCTGTTAAGAAGTAAATGTCCTCAATATCCAAGGACAATGTGTGGACCCCTACGTGGAATACTTGTTGGTCTGGGTCCCACATATGCACAAGGTACTCCAATAACCTGACTTGGGCCCTCATACCTGGGATGAGAAAGAATTTTAGGAGACCAGAGTCTCGCAACACGGAAATGGTGCTTGGGTTATTCCTGGCAATAGCATCATCTTCTTCATGCTCTCTTTCACACCATTCCAGAACCATGGTGATAGCCAAATACCTACATAAGAAACATGAGAAGAAGTTCAACAACTCTATTCAAGACTTGGTATCTTTTTCATTGAGCAAACTTCAAAGAAACTTTTCACTTTGCGGTTCTTGCAGGTTCCCTTTAGGCACAGTGCAAGGTTCTCGCAGGTTCCTTTGGGGCCACCTGCGAGAATGATGCATTCTCACAGGTCCCGTGTGGCTGGCCTGCGAGAATGGCTGAGCGCATTTTTAACCCCTAAAACAAACTCAAAAACATGATTTTTACCAATGAAAATGAAAAATTGAACCATGAAAAGATAGAGGACAAGGAGCTTACCTCACTGTCAGAAACCGTTCGTCGAATGGATGCTCGTACCTCCTGCAATAAACCGCCGAAATTCAAGGGCAAAAGAGGGATTGTGGACTAAAATATCGGTAAAGTTACAATGACTATGGTAAACAGAACTTTTACCCCCTTATATTTACTTTTACCATTTGTTATTGGTTTTTATAATTGTTTTATTTATTAAAACCTAATGCCTAATACCCTTGTGAGTGTGACTTTTGCAGACATGATGACTTCCATGTTCATACACAGGGATACAAATACTTTTTCTATTTTATATCGTGTGTTTTGATTGTTTTTTATGGTTTTTGCACAAAACCTCGAGCTTGTTCTTTGTCCGTTCTCACGCTCGAAAATACATGAGAACGCGATCGAGCACACTTTTATCACTTTTTTGGGCTCAACAAGTTTATACAAAAAAGGAACCCCCTGGAGTTCTCTTTAAGCTCTTTTCAGACTCTCTAAACATGAAAAGATCGTTGAGAGACCTTGCTATTTTCATGCTCGTTAAAGTATTTGAAGAAAGCATCTGTTGGGCGATAATTTATCTCTTTTTCGATCTCATCAAACTATTTTACTAAAAGGGAACTGAGAGAGTTCTCTTTTAAGTGTTTTTCCAGACTCTATAATCATGAAAAAACTTCGAGTTTTCTATCTTTGGACTCGTTAAACAAACATCGACAGACCCGCAATGGGACCGAACCACTCCTTCCTAGGGTTCATTAAACATACTTTGAAGGATTCATCCGAAGGATGAGCTTACATCAGCAAGCATATGTTATCCTCCTCAAGCTTGTGTAAAAATAAAGAGGTACTCGCCAGAAATGGTGGGGGAAAATTTGGGAAAGGGATGTCTTTTTATATTCATATTATTGGCAGTAAGTGTTGCTCTTGAACATGACACCCCCTTATTTGTTATTTGAAGCCGGTTTGGGAAATCTGTTTGTCTCTCATTCGATTTGCTACAAGGTCCTATCCTGATTCGTCTCTGAGTCAATGCTACCAAATCATTGGTCGTGTCATTCATATGTCCAAGAGAAGTTCATCTGAAACCTCTATCGAGTCGGCCACCTCCAGTTGTCCATTCTTTCCGTGTCGGCCTTCCCTGTGTCCAGTTCAAATTACATCATACATTGTTTTTCCTTCAAAATCTATTACTCATTTTGTGTCATTGATGGGGGATACATTAAGGCCCTCCTGTGATGATTTTTGTTCTATCGACTCCAGCTCATTATACGGAAACAAGACTTATAAATTCTTTGGTACCTTTGTTATTGGATAAATCCGTAATTGCGAACACTAACCGATCTCCCTAGATCCACCTGGATCTAGAACAAAACACACCAGAACATGACGCTTTCCTTAAGTTTTAGATATTGAATTAAATAGGAGGCAAGAAATAATAATATACCTTATTATCGCTTCCTATTGTCTTTGTTGCTCCCGCTTCACTCCAGTGCTCTCGTGCAGTCAAGACCAAGAAAACACAAACCAACCAAAGTGATAGCAATAGCATAAACTCAATAAAAAATTATGTATGTGATCAAGGAATCATACAATAAAAGACAACAAGCTTTATAGGAAAGAATCATATTACTGTATCATATTAAATGTGAAAGAGAGATTACAACCATTGCCTTGATGTCGTAAGGTCCCCTCCAACTGTCCTTCATTCCCCACACACTTTCACTTCAAGAATTCTAAGAGAATATATCTGATGATATTCACAATCTATCTTGACAAAGCAAATCTCAAAGCCACTCCAACCAAGCTAATAATTCCAAGCCAGCCAAAAGCTAACAAGATCAAGAACCAACAAAGCTAACTCAAGCTAAATTTCTCCATGAGAACTCCTCTCCTTTTATAAGTTGAAGAGGATAAGGTGAGGAGGTTAGGATGATCCCACTAAATCATGAAAGC
>JZKD02S0626977.1:86794-99469 GCA_000966675.3 Picea glauca | reverse complement strand
TGAAACCATGATTCCACTTATAAAGTACAACACTTTCTATGCATATGACTATTACAACCCTGCTTTCAATCCCGTGAAACTAAATTAGATGAATAATAATTGTCACCTAAACTTTCTATAGTGTCTACTATAATCCCTCTATATCACTAATTTGACATTTAAGGTTTTGTTTTTCAATGGTAGTTAATGATATTTAGAACATGTGGGCCCGGAGGACTCATGGTATGTGGTGTTTAAAAGACATTTAAGCTGCCCGATTCTGGCCATTTATGTTGGAATCCCCCATAAACACTATGGACAAGGTTTTTATTTATCCGCAAAAGTGCAATCCGTTTAGAATATTACATGAGATTAAAAAAGAGGTTATATTTTGATTTTATTGGAAAATTATATTTTAAGTTTTTAAATGTATTTATCAAGTTAATTTTTATTAATGAGTTTTTATTAATGGGATAATTTATTATGTCAAAATTGTAATTTTGGATGGATGAAATTATTGCTTTTAATACAAAATGTGTTCAACTCTTTTTAACACCTTTATTATAATTTGATTTACAACGTTATATCTAAATATCTATAATTTCATCAATCCAAAATGTTTCTTTGTAAATTTGAGGCTAAAAATACCAATTTCCCTTCTTATTATTTTGAATGGCCTAAAAAAGACCAATTCACATGTTTAGACTATGACATTCATGTTATATGTACACAAATATTTCTTCTATTTATGTTGCAAGAGGATAGCTCTTTTTTTGTGTGTAATGAATACAAGATGTATTTTTTGGTGTAATATATAATTTTATGCAATGTTAGTTAGTAAGATGGAAAATTATAAAATATTTTGAAAGATTTTTAATGTAATTGATATATGTTTTTATTTCTAAGGAATCACAATTATAGCTAGTAACCATTAAACCCAACTAGATTTAAATATGTGACTTATGGCCTCCTTGTAGACAACATGTCTTGGACATATGGTTCAACCAATTAAGCTAACCCTTGGGAGAAGATGGTTGGTAGAGTCTATGAGGGTTAAAGGACTCTAAGGGTGTGGTGATGAAGATTCTAATGTCAAAATAGACTTCAATCAAGGTAAGTTAATTTTTTTTTTAACAATATGTATTAAGAAGTCTAACCTATGGTTATTTTAGGGGTCAGATCAAAGCCTAATGAAAATATAGGGAAAGGAGGGTGTGGCCTAAGTTGCAAGGTCACATCCATACATTCTATAACCCCCACCTAGAAAGATATAATGGAAGTGGATAGACAATCAATGCAGAGGTAAGTGGTTGGACAATCTACCCCATCCCTATACCTCCTTAACAAGGCAAGGACACAAGATCAATACAAGGATACATGGTCCACATTAAGATATATTTGCATGGAATTTAATGTGCCATCCTATGACCCAAAACTAAACTTAATACTCATTGCTTAGGGATCACACTCTCTATCCTTGGAAATCAATTGTGACCAAACCTTATCTCTGGGTGAGGGAGTTTCTCAAGTTTAGAAGAATGATTGAGAGAAAATTCTATGGCCAGGGTTTCAAATAAACATAGAAATTCAAATAGGGAGAAGGTGCAGGATGTTTTTAGGGATAAGAAAAATAAGGCTTAGGTGGTGAAGAATAAACAAAAAATAATAAATCTCATGTTCGGTTTGGTAAGGAAGTTTTATGGGAAATGTGTATTTGATAATGTAGTGAGTCATTGGATATGAAGGTCTTTGACCTCAATTTTTGGGTATACAACAACATTTCTAACATAAAAAAGGATGGAAATGTTTATTTTCAAATTTGGGAAGGATGTGGAGGTTATTTGTTAACAAAATTGGTTCGAGAGCAATTCATATCTAACACTAATGAAGTGATCTCCTTGTTTTGATGCTCTTCGAGAAAAGAACAATGTGTAATAAATTTGGTTAAAACCTTTATATCTAACCATTGAACTACGGAAGAAAAATACTTTTTTTCATATTAGAAACAATTTAGGGAGAACATTGGAATAGATGTGAAAAAATATTGAGACCTCCAAGTTAGTGGTAAGAGTATGTATAGAGATGGATATAAGAGAAGGCATTCCAACTTCAATGGATATAGTTTTTGGTCAGTGCTTGATCAACCAAATCCTATACTATCAAAATATACCCTCCTAGTACAAAACATGTAGGAATCATAGTTATATCAAAAGAGATTTCTCTAGTGGTATTTTTTTGGGTTACTAGAATTTTTTTGCTAAAAAATATAATGTATAGTCCTTTGAGGATGTTCACATTATTTTTTGACAAAAACTAGGAGATATTATATTAATAAAAAATGAGTGGTCGAAGTATGCAAATATATACAAAAAATTGCAAAATAACCTAGAGGAAAGGCCAACATCAGTATCAATCTTGCTAATTGTCTATCTATTCATGTATCTAACTAGACTTTGCTAGTAGTTATTACATTCCAAATTTTTAATGTGAAAATTCGATAAAATATGTCTAAGATACATATAATATTGAAACACATTAGATACATGGTTGTGGATCAATATTGAGCTCTTGTTCTTCCATTTCTTCCTCTTGTGTTGGTTGGTTCATGTCAATTGGATGTTGGTTTGCTATTGGAGAGGAATCGTTGTTGGATGAAGATTCCACAAGGTCTGGATGAAGTTGGTCCCTCTGAATCTGCATGTGTTCCACCTGCGCTCATATAGCATCCACTTCATCAAATTTTTGGCACAATGTGGTCTGATGCTGAATGGGAATATCAAGGATTTGAGAAACCTGAGCAGACAAAGAATGATATTTTATACGAATTTGGTGAATTTCCTACTCCAATGCTTCTAATGAAGTCTCTTGAGCCCGATATTGTCTATGACTAGGAATTTTAATCAGGTAATAGGGGTAATTATTAAAAATGAGGTCCCACCTTCGAACTTGGATTTTCTCACCAACCCAGGAATGACTTTTGACTTGACCCAGTGAAGTGAAGGTAACCTAGAACACGATGCTTGAACGTTGAATGATCTCTTTCATCCAGTTGGGGAACCTGTCTTCCTTTTGTACAATGGTTGCTTCCATCCTTGTTCTTACACAACTGTTATCCCAATTCCTCAATCGTGTCATGGGTACCACATCTACAACACTCATATGTGGTATCCTTCCCCATCCAAGCACCGATTCCAAAGAGATTCAAGTCCAAATTTCCAGGTATCTTTGTTTTCCTCTATGCCCCAAAAGAGACTAAACTCGATGACATTGAAACAAATTCCTTTCACTTCCACTGAATCCTCCTGAGATGAATTTCCTTGTGTCTATATTTAGCCACAAAATCTCACCTGCATAGGGAAGGATATCAAGCACCAATTTTTATCCAAGCCATGTCTGATGAGCTATTTCCTTGCATCGAATGCATGGGACAATGTTGCTCTTGTTCCATTTAATTGTGCTCGTGCATGAACCATATCCCCAACTTTTTTTCATAATTTCTCTCAGGCATGGAGAGAGTTCGAACTCAGATACCGACCTTGAAACCATTTCATTAGTAAACCCTTTCGTCATAACTGAATTGTACCTTGTCCTGATTATCCCACCTTTCACATGTGGAGACGACACACAGGCAATATAAATACATTTTCAAGCGGATATGAAGTGTGGAATGAAGGATGTCCTTGCTAATTTAACATCTTTTGTGTCATGATACCTTGACACACGTGTGGCATGCATCACTTTGATTAATACCTTTATTGATTATGGGATGGGATGGTGGGATAATCTCTCATTAATTCTGATATCCCCTTTTGGAATATTTACAGTTGAATTGGCTTGCAAGTCATCCCAATGTTTGTTCTCCCTCTTTACATGTTGAAACAAAACATGTGGAATGCCACTTATCTCATACTTGATTTTTTTTAATATATTTCTAAAATAGAAATCTTTAGGAGAGACTCCTTTAGTCATGCAACAAATGGTGTTCTGAGAATCATCAATGGTGATTAGATTATGAAGTTGGATCTCTTTAGATAACTGCACTCATTTAAGAAGAGAATACTCTTCTTCTTGGTTGTTGGTGGCATGTCGCAAGCTCCATGCAAACTGTAATATATGATTCCCCTAGGGTCTAGAATGACCCCTCCTGCACTTGTCGCCCCAAGGTTTCCTTTGGAGATGCCATCAAAACATAGAATATGTTTTCCTTGTGATTATTTCCACTCAACGAAAGAGACTGGATAAAGATGAAGCTTCCAAGATGATCTTGCCTCAAAGTGAGAAGGAAGATGATAATGTAGATGGAAGTTGTCAAACCACCTTTGTTCTAGATCATCTAATTTATGTCGGGAGGTTAAATTCATATGCAAAGAATTAAGGAACTATGTGAGTTGTGCTTTTCTTGTTGCTATGAATCTATTGACTTGATTTCTTCTTCCTTGAACACACTCTTATTTTTGGCCGACCAAATTTTCTAGCAGGTGTATTTAGGAAAATTCAACCACATTCTTATGAAAAGAGGTTTGTTTTTTAAGGATCCCTGAAACTGTTTGTCCCAATTTCCAACCAAATATTGGATGGATTCTAGCCACCTAACCCTGAGAGAAAGATCTTGAAGAAGAGCCTTTGAAATGTTTCTCACAATCAGACACTATATAAACAACTGCATGATTGTCTCACTATTGCATTTATAGAAAGCTCATCTGGAAGGGCCCACAATTCCCCTTCTGCAAAGATGATCATTAGTCAAAATTTCCCCATGTGTGAGGGTCCAATAGAAAAAGTTGATCTTGGGGGGTACATATTGGTGCCAAATATTGTTCCACATGGAAACCTTTGGCGGAAGAGCAGATTGCATCAAAATAGATTTATATCATTTACATATCGAATATCCTTGGTTTCACCAACATATAGATTCAGGCTCTTCCAAATGGTTTGGGGATATGCCTTGTAAACAAGAGAGAAATTGCTCTGCCTGGACCTGAAGTGCATATGGAATGCTTCTTAGATGCCATCCTTTCCAAAGCCATGAAGGGTTCCATAGATAAATTTCAAAGAGAGTGAATTTATGTTGAGATTGAAGCCAATCCTTGATCTGATGTAGGGTGCTCTTGTAATACCCCAAGGACGAGCCCCAGTTGTTTTATGAATTTTAAACATCTTTTGTAGGCTGGTGAGCTGAGCAATTACAAGTTGGTAGGCTTATGTGTTAGTAGGCTGGAGAGCCAAGGTGTTAAAGGCCAGGATCTTATTTTGTAGATGTAAATATTCATATTATTAATATAAAAACATCGATGCATGTAGACCGACCACGAAGAAAGATTGATGGGGGACTAAGCTCCACTAGGTTGGGTAAGGGAGAGGGGGTTGAGAGGTTGGAAAGAGGGGATAAGCCTAAGGGCTTAAGTCCAAGAGAATAATTATTTATTATTATTATTTCAAAGGTTGTTTAAAAGGATATGTTTTTATCCTAAGTTCCTGGGGAAGGATAGGTGAATTCCAAAAGGAAACGAATGTGATTCTTAAGAGATAGGTGTCGGCTCAGGAACATGCAAACTTAAGGGGGATGCAGGCACTCTCGGGCACCTGCTCACTCGATCAGGCACTCACGCACGCACAGGGGGAAAGCTTTCTCACACAGGGGGGGTTCAAACCTAGAGTTTGGCTCACGCTTTCATCTTTTTGGGCTATGCTAGACTAGTCTGCCTGTCTCTCCTCACAAGTTCACTCATGCACTGAGAGAGCATGCTACCATCCATTTACACCATTGTTGAACCCGTGATGATTTTTCACCTCTGTAATTTACTGAGTCATCCCTTTCCTTACCCGAATTAGCTATTGTGGTCAAAGAAGCAGGTTGTCAGGACTGTGAGCAACTCTCTCTCCAGGTGAGAGAGGTGGTTGTGGATTGAAGAAGCAGGTTGTCAGGCCTGTGAGAAACTCTTTCCAGGTGAGAGAGTATGTTGAGGAGGTGAGTTCTCCTAGAAGGAGTCTCGTAGCTGCTATAGAGCTCTAAGAATTTGGGTCTGACCTATTGTTGAAGCCCAAGGCAAGGGAGGTGGAGTAGTCGATGGACTTTGTGACAGTGAAGGTGTATACTCCTAGGGTGGGACAGGCATGTGGGGAATGAGAGTCTATGAGTAGTGGGTGTAAGTGGCTCCTGGGAGAGAATCCTTCCTCTTAAACTGTGCGACTTTCCTATTGACCCTTCCTAGCCTAGGAATCCCTTGCCCGGTGGAGTTTAGTTCGAGCTCAAGGGTGACCTACTATTGAGAGTGATGAGCAGTGTGGTCTAAGGCTGGGAGGTTCATGGAAGGTATGGATGCAGTTGGTGGTTTTTACTCCAGTTAAAAGATAAGTATCATTCCCATGCTTAATTATGTATGTTACACATGTCTTTGATTCTTGAATGTTATCATGTGTTCCGTTGCATGTAGGAATTACTGTCAATTACATTTGAATCTGTATGATAGCAGTTACTCTATGTTATTTGTTTTAAATTCATTGGAAATGCATGTTATATAGATATATGTATTTTCCTCTGTGGCGTTGCCCGACAGTGGTGTTGATGGCCGAGAACGTTACATTTTGGTATCATAGCTAGTTTATCGAAGACAAGGTATTTGGGTAGCATTTCCTAGTAGTGGTGTTGATGGTCGGGGACATTACAAATTGGTATTAGAGCCATGGTTTCAACACTGAGCCTGGATGGGACGGATAAGTGGTCATGACAACCAAGGTTTCGAGTGGAAATTGTGTCAAGAGGAACCAATTTTGAACTTCAGAACATTCCTGAGTGTCAAGAGGTTACCTTAGTCATGTTACGAAGCTTAGGAGTTGTAGAGATATTATAAAACCATGACAAACGTAGTATTGGACTACAGAGTAATGTTGGCCATAGGATCTATTCGGGAAAAGGGGAACCCTTCACGACCGCCAGATTTGGAGAAAGTGCAGAAGGGTTAACCTGGAAGCCTTCGGACTTCACGACTTAGGCAAAGTTACGTGTTATAAAGTAGAAGGGGCCGAAGTCCCGAAGCTCTGAAGCTCTGAAGTCCCTAGTTAATATGGACCATCCATAAAGAGGGACACGTGTCAGCATATTGGTTTTTCAAGATTTCGACATTTGGGAAAATCAATGGGTACGAAGGCGAGAACTCCCGAAGCCCAAAGAGCCGAAGTGGTGAGTCATGATGACATCACCTGTAGGGGACGTGGATCTCTCCTATGCCTTCCATGTTCCCCCACTTGGAATGTTGTCAGTTGTACTATGTGGACCCTGAGGTTACATGACTTAGTTAAAGGTCGGTGGACCCACTGGCGTTGATCACAATACATCAAGATCGACGACCAAGAGGCATTATGGGGACCCAAGTTGCATGAGTGTTAATTCCCCAAGGCGGTCCTGCAATCCAAACCACAGTTTTACCAAGGAGTTATGTGTCAATGTCAGAATAATTGTGGGATGAAAGGTGGGTTACTCCAAACTATCATTGCATGCCCTCGCAATTTGAAAGGCATTAAGTGAGGTGACTATTCGGTATCTTAGTTAAAGTATGGAAATCATGGGTCCCAGTGGACACATGGCACCAATTGTGAAGTCTGGAGACTTGACACCCCAAAAGAATGTTTCATAAGGGAAAAAAAAGAAGAACCTTCAAAAGTTTCATAACACCAAGGTGACGAGATGTAATAACGTCACCAAAGGTGACATGGAAGTGTTCAGAGATTAATGGTTCAGGAGAAGTGGGGTGTGTTGATGCATAAACTTTTGAAACTGTAGGCCTGAGGTCCCGAGTAAGCGCCTATCGATCTAACACTTGGCCACATCCCATGGTCGCATGGGTTTGGGGCTAAGAGAAAGGGGCTAATGCCCGAGAATTGTTGCAAAACAAAGAAGAACTCAGAAAGAAAATATCTATAGGTATTCTTGATTGGTTGAGAATCGTAGAGAATGAAATCTGAAAGTTTCTTAAATCAGATTAGTTTATGAATATTATGGAATTTGTTAAGGACTGTTATCTTGACAAAATTTGGTTGACTGCACATTGTGTTTGCAGAGTCAACGATTGTCAAAAACGAACTAAATTGTTGTAGAGTACAGAGAATGGAGGAGGCACATAATTCTTCCAGTTTAGAGAATGAAGCAAGAGGAATGGATTTCCATTTGGGAGTTGAAGGATCGAACTCCAATGGGCATGGAGAAGAGATATATAAGGAAGGAAACATGATTAAAATCATTGAAAGATTGCAGAAATATGTCCAGACTCACCGAGCAGATAACAAAAATCTCATGAAAGCCAAGGATCAATAGGAAGAATTCAACATAAAGTTGATGCAGAGCCTGGAAATGATAGAAAGGAAATTGGATAAGGAGAGTGACTCCAGTAAATCAGGAAGTCACAGGGCCCCTGATGAGAAGAGGAAATTAGGGAGTGTTGGTAGACACCATCATCACTCCCAAGGTCACTCTAAGAGGAGGTCACACAGTAGTTCAAGCCCATATCCTACCAGGAAGCATAGGAGATATGGAGTGGATGAACTGAAGGGAGAAATGAACAAGATTAAGCCTCCTATGTTTGATTGAGAGCATAAGAAGGAGGAAGATGCCAAGACATGGCTTCTTGGCATGAGGAAATATTTCCAATTGCAGAATTATTCCTCTCATGCAGAAGGAAGAATTGCAATGTATCAACTGAAAGGAAAGGCATCCATGTCATGGGATCAACTTGTGTAGGTGCAACACATTAAAGAGAAAAATGTTACTTGGAATGAATTCAAGAAGTATTTCGAAAAGAAATACTTGACTAAGAGATACTATGACAGAAAGATGAAAGAGTTCTTTGAACTCAAGCTGAGTAGCATGACCATTGATGAATACGAACGAAGGTTTTTGGAATTGCTTAAGTATGTTCCTTTCATCAAAGATGAGACTGTAAAAATTAAAAGGTATCTGAGTGGACTGCCATCTTCCATTAGTGACAAGATCCAATATGTTGATCCTAAAACTATGGAAAAAACTATAAGGAGAGAAAAATTCTTATATGAGAAGCAAGGAGAAAAGCCTACTTTTTGGAAGGCTTGGGAAGACAAGAAGAAATTCAAGGTGGATCAGAGGAAGAAGGGAACTAAACCATCCTTTTTTAGAAACATTCCTCAAGGACAACTAGGTTTTAGAGATCCTGGGAAGGCTGAAATAGGTGGGCAAATGCCAAGACAACCACCTATGGAATGTTGGGGTTGTAAAGGAAATCATAGGTACAAAGATTACCCCTAGAAATGACAAGGTGAGAGATTTCCACAATGTTCAACAAGAAGAAACAGTGAAGGACATGGGCATAAGTGTACCAAGGATCTATGCATCTCTGGACAACAAGCAAGAAAAATATCAATCACATATGATTGAAGTGGAAGGTATGATCAACAACCAAACCATTACTATTTTAATTAATTCAGGAGCTAGTCATAGTTATATAGATCCTAGAATGGTGGAAAGTTTGCATTTGCCAAGAGACAAGCATGGAAAATCTTGGTTAGTGCAGTTGGCTACAGGGGCCAAGAGAAAGGTTGTTGAGTTGGTTAAGTCTTGTCCAGTGGACATGAATGGACTGAGCACAAGGGCCGAATTGAACATATTACCTTTAGGTTCCTATGACTGTCTAATTGGGATGGATTGGTTGGACCAACACCGTGCCATATTAGACTTTCATAACAAGGAATTCACTTGCCTAGATGAGGAAGGAAATCGAAGAACCATCCAAGGATTTCCTAGAGCAGTTGTTATCATAGAAATCTCAGCAATGCAATTGAAGAAGTGTTATAGGAAAGGTTGCCAAGTATTTGCATCTCATATAGAAGAGGCACCTAAGGATAAGGTGTCAACTATTGAATACCATGCATTATTAAAGGATTTTGAAGATTTATTTCAGGAGGTACCCGGACTAGCCCCGAAGAGAGATATTGATTTCTCTATAAACTCGATGCCTGGAGCATCTCTAGTGTCAAAAAATCCTTACATAATGAGTACACTAAAGCTGAAAGAATTGCCATTGTAGATTGAAGAACTTCTGAAGAAGGGGTATATACACCCAAGTGTGTCACATTGGGGTGCCCTGGTCCTGTTCATGAAAAATAAAGATGGGACATTGAGATTGTGCATCGATTTCAGGAAGTTGAACAAAGTGACTAATAAGAACAAGTATCCTTTACCAAGGATTGATGATCTCTTTGATCAATTGAAGGATCTCAAGATATTTTCAAAAATAGATCTCAGGTCAGGGTACCACCATGTAAGGATAAAGGATGAAGACATCAACAAGACCACCTTCAGAAAAAGGTATGGTCATTATGAATTCACAGTGGTACCATTTGGATTATCAAATGCACCCGTTGTTTTCATGTGCCTAATGAATGGTGTATTCAGGGAATACCTAGACAAGTTTGTCATAGTATTTTTGGATGAAATCTTGGTGTATTCCAAGTCAGAGGAAGAGCAGGAACATCATCTGAGGATGATGTTGCAAGTGCTAAGAGAGCACCAACTGTACGCCAAATTGAGCAAGTGCTCATTCTATCAAAAGAAGATCCATTACTTGGGTCATATAATTTCAAAGGATGGGATAGTCGTGGATCCTGAGAAGATAGAATCCATCAGAGAATGGTTAGTGCTGAAGAATGTGACAGAAGTCAGATCCTTTATGGGTCTAGATGGCTATTACAGAAGGTTCATTGCAGGGTTCTCAAGGATAGCTCACCCTATCACTTCCTTGCAAAGGAAGGAGAAGAAATTTCAATGGACAGAAGAATGTGAGAGAAGCTTCCAGAAATTGAAGCAGATGTTAACCAGTGCTCCAATCCTGAGGATTGCAGTGTTGATTAAGTTTGGTTGTCATTGATGTCAACCCTTGAAGAAATCCCCGTAGCACAAAGGTTTGGGTAATGGACCCAAGATTGTTTGATGTAAATATGACTCGTTAATTTTTTTTCATGGTTGATAAGAAGTAAATATGGATGAACTCCAAAGTGGTCCCCTTATGGTGAAATCCCTCGTGGGAAGACGCTTTGCAGAGTAAGAGAACCCATGCTTAATTGTGGAATAATGAGATGAAGGATAGTGAATTTTTCAGGGAAACTATCCTATATGGATATTTCTTGTCATGCCATTTCCGGTGGTATGTAGAACGTCACATAAATTCTCATGGTTAGAGAGTTATGACCATGTGAAGTTGGAGAACACGGGTTTGGGTAATGGACCCAAGTTTGTTTGATGGATAACGGTATGATTTTTGATATATTTGAAGGTAATACTAATCTATATGGATAGTACATGTCATTCCATTTCTAGTGGTATGTGTAATTTCACATAACTCCTCACAGTTTGAGAGTTATGGCCTTACAAAGTTGGAGGACCCTCATATGTCATCTACAAGGATGATTTTAAGGATGGAAATTTATTTTAAAATGTAGAAACTTTGGCGAATCTTACTAATCCTTCATATGCTAACTATAAATGTTTGGCGATATTTTTGTAAAGATATTCAAATTTCTAAGGATTTTATATAATTTTTATAAAATTTTGGCGATTTTTAAGGTAAAATAATTTTATTCTATAGAATTTGGGCGAATAATTTTTAAAATAGCAAATCTCGTTTTTGGAAAAAACATGGAAAATTAGCCCATGAGCGAAATTTAGCCCCTAAAATCATCCATAGTCATCTAGAAGCCCCAAAAGGTCAAAGTAGTCAAAGTGGTTTAAGAAATTTTAAAAGGTAAATAATAAAGTGAAGTCGTGAATATATTATAATTCAAAGTGAATACAAAATAAATTATTTCAATAATAAATTTAATGGAGAAATTAGAAGTGGGTTAACCCTAAAATAAGGAAAGTGGGCCAAGTGACCTAGAAGATGTTTTTAAGGAAGCTACTTGGAGAGTATAAATAATAGGCAAGGCTCTCTCATTTTAATCACACTTGAGAATATTGGATATCTATAGGTGTCTGAGGTAACCAAGGATATCTAAGCCAAATTTTTGAGGGAAGGTGAAGAAAATAAGGCCAAAATGTAAGGAAGGATAAATTCTTTTGATGGTGCTTTCTAAGGTATGTTATGTATAGGTCATCTCACCATTTTCGCTATAACTGTTTTTCTATAATGATTCAGACCTTGAAATTGCTATTCCATTGAGAAAAAATACCCAAGTATCTGTGGTAAACAATTCATCTTGTGGGTCATTGTATTTTGGGAGTTACACTCTGTGGAAAATATGATTTGTGGCTAGTCCTGAAACTAGTCAAAAACAAGTGTTTCGGGTAAAAATGTCATAACTTCTTCATAAAAGATCCAATTTCTATGAGACAAAATGTGTTGGCTAGGGTATAATATTTAGTATTCTTTGTAAAAGTTTCATATTAATTCAACAAATATTTCATGCGGGGAATGCTCTACAAGGTCGCTCTCTAGAATAAGCCAGAATTCAACAAGGTATGCCATTTTTGCTATAACTCCTTTTTTGAGAGGTTCCAAGTAGTGGCACCTGGAGGAATTTCATAAAACAAACTGAATAACATAGTGTATCAGTTTCAGATCTTTATACATTATAGGTTCAAAGTTATGATTACTTCAAGTTAGGGTTGTTGACTAATCCAAAATTAGGCATGTGAGACTAAAGAAAAGTTTGATGAAAATGATAGTCTCTTGT
>JZKD02S0626977.1:50041-86701 GCA_000966675.3 Picea glauca | reverse complement strand
AGAGATTTTGGTTGAGGTACATGTTGAGTACATGGTTGAGACAAGTAGTTGATGAGTTGGCACATACATGAGGTGTATAGTTGATGATGTTGGTACATATTGATAAGTCGTAGTTCATGAGTAGTTGACACATGATTGGTAAATACTTGGTACATGGTTGTATGTACCTGTTTATGGTACAAGTTGATTACAGGTTGTTTGGTACAGGTTGGTGCATGGTTGATGCACTTGTTTATGGTACATGTTGATTACAGATTGAGGTACAGGTTGATGCATGGTTCAAATTTATTGGGACATGTTTAAAATGGTATATCTCACAATGATAGTGTGACAGTGGTTCCATCATTCTACTTCTACTTCAGGGTGGTAGGATAGGGAAAGGATAGGTGGTTGTAGCCACCTTCCGGTTGTAGCCGGAGAACATAGGGGGTTATATCCTCCTTCTGGTTGTAGCCAGAGAATTGGGGAGTTGGAGATTCCCTCAGGTTGTAGCCTGAGAAACTAGGGGGTTGGAGACTCCTTCCAGTTGTAGCTGGAAAACAAAGGAAGTTGGTGCTTCCAATGAATGTAATTCTTCAAGACATATAAGAAAAATCATTATGTGGTTTTCTCTTGATTTGGGTTTCCACGTAAAACACTGGTGTACTTTGTATGTGTGTGATTGTTTATTTCTTACTACTCATTATTGGATAATAATTCTACATTGATATAAAATTTGAAGAAAAAGGATTATAATTACACTATTACTGATTCACCCCCCCTCTTAGTAATCCAACATGCAGATCTGAATGAAGATTTTGTAGTGTGTACAGATGCATGCAAAGAAGGACTGGGTGGAATCCTCAGTGAAAATGGGTTTGTGGTATGTTATGAATCCAGAAAGATGAAGGATCATGAAAAGAACTATGCAACTGATGATTTGGAGTTGGTGGCCATTGTACACGCTCTGAAGAAATGGTGACATTACCTCATGAGAAAGAGGTTTGAACCGAGGACAGACCATAATGGTCTGAAGTATTTTTTTTATCAACCAACCTTGAATGGTAGGCAGAGTAGATGGTTGGAATTCCTTTGTGAGTATGATTTTGATATCAAGCATATCAAAGGAAATGAGAACAAAGTGGTTGATGGACTCAACAGAAGAGTGCATGAACTACATGCTACGACCATTATCATGTATGAAACTAATATTAAAGGAAGAATTTTGGAAGCTGCAAATGCATATTTGCAGTATATGGAATTGGTAGTAAAGGTACAACAAGGTAAGATTCTACAAAAAGTGGAAGATTATAAATTGAAAGCTAATGGAACACTCCTATAAAAAAATATAATTTATATACCTAATTCCCAGGAATTAAGAATTATGATCTTGAAGGAAATGCATAATGTGCCTTATATTGGGCACCCTAGATATCATAAAACAATGGCAGGAGTCAAGATCCATTACTTTTGGCCTGGTATGAAGAATGAAATTGCAGAATACGTCGCTAGATGTATGGAGTGTCAGAAGGTCGAGGATGAGCATAGGCACCTAGCAGGGTTGCTACAGCCATTTCCCATTCCTGAGTGGAAGTGGGAAGTGGTGACAATGGATTTCATCACAGGATTACCCAGAACAAATAAGCAACATGATTACATCATGGTGGTGGTGGATAAACTTACGAAAGATGCCCATATTATTCCATTGAAGACTAATCACAAGGAAACTAATGTTGTTGATATCTATATGAGGGAAGTAACATGATTACACGATATTCCAAAGACAATTGTGTCTGACAGAGACCCGAAATTTACCTCAAAGTTCTGGAAGGGGTTATTCAAAGGTTCAGAATGAATCTGAACTTCAGCACTACTTATCATATTGAGTCTGATGGGCAGACATAGAGGGTGAAACAAGTGATAAAATATATACTAAGGATGTATGTGATGGAAAAACCATCTAAATGGGAAGACTACCTACACTTGGTAGAATTTTCTTACAACAATGGGTATCAAGCATCATTGAATATGAGCTCGTTTGAAATACTTTATGGTAGAAAGTGAAACACACCAATAAGTTGGGACAACCCAGCTGATAGGGCAATGGTTGGGCCAGAGTTACTTAAGGAAATGGAAGAGAAAATGTTGAAAATTAAGTAGAATTTGAAGGCTTCCCAAGATAGGTAGAAAATTTACGTTGATAAGAACAAAACCCATAGGGAGTTTAAAGTGGGTGATCATGTTTTCTTGAAAGTGAAAGCCAACAGAAGTCCCCTAAAGCTGGGAAACTGTTGCAAGTTGGCAACCAGATATTGTGAGCCATTTGAAATCCTAGAAAGGATTGGACCAGTTGCATATACGCTTGCATTTCCTGAATCCATGACTGGACATAATGTGTCTCATGTTTCATTTCTTAAAAAATATATACCTGATGCTAATCATGTTATTGATTGGAATGTGATTTAGGTGGAGAAAGAAGGCGTCTTGCAAATGCATCCAGTGCGCATATTGGACCAAAAGAGAAAACAACTTTATAATTGATCCATAGGGATTGCAAAGGTCTAGTGGACCTGGTATGGTCCTAAGGATGCGACATGGGAGCATGAGGATGCTATGTGGGTAGAATACCCACACTTTTTAAATATTTTGAAAAAAAACTTGTTGATACTGTGTAAATAAGTTGCACTGAGGACAATGCAAAAATAAGGGGACGGGATTGTAATACCCCAAGGATGAGCCCCATTTTTTTTATGAATTGTAAACATGTTTTGTAGGCTGGTGAGCCAAGCAATTATAGTTGGTAGGCTTATGTGTTAGTAAGATGGAGATCCTAGGTGTTAAAGGCCACGAGCCTATTTTGTACATGTAAATATTCTTATTATTAATATAAAAACATCGTTGTGTGTAGACCGACCAAGAAGAAAGAGTGATGGGGGTCTAAGATACACTAGGATGGTTAAGGGAAAGGGGGTTGAGAGGTTGGAAAGAGGGGATAAGCCTGAGGGATTAAGTCCAAGAGAATAATAATTTATTATTATTATTTCAAAGGTTGTTTAAAAGGATATGTTTTTATCCTAAGTTCCTGAGGAAGGACAAGTGACTTCCAAAAGGAAAGGAACATGCTTCCTAAGTGACAGGTGTCGACTCAGGCACATGCATACTTAAGGGGGACGTAGGCACTCTTAAGCACCCTCTCACTCGCTCAGGAACTCATGCATGCATAGGGGGAAAGCTCGCTCACTTAGGGGTGGTTCACACCCAGAGTTTGGTTCACACTTTCATCATTTTGGGCTATGCTAGACCAGTTTTCCCATCTCTCCTCACAAGTTCACTCATGCACTGAGAAAGCTCGCTTCCATCCATTTCCACCATTTCTAAACCCATGACCATTTTTCACCTCTGTAATTTACTAAGTCATCCCTTGCCTTACCCGAATTAACTATTGTGGTCGAAGAAGCAGGTTGCCAGGGTTGTGTGAAACTCTCTCTCTAGGTGAAAGAGTGTGATGAGGAGGTGAGTTCTCCTGGAAGGAGTCCCGTAGCTTCTATAGAGATTTAAGAATTCTGGTTTGGCCTGTTGGTGAAGCCAAAGGCAAGGGAGGTGGAGCAGCCGATGGACTGTGTAACAATGAAGGTGTATACTCTTGGGGTGGGACAAGCATGTGGGGAATGATATTCTATGAGCAGTGGGCGTAAGTGGCTCTTGGGAGAGAATCCTTCCTCTTAAACTATGTAACTTTCCTATTGACCTTGCCTAGCCTAGGAATCCCTTGCTCGAGGGTGACCTACTGCTGAGAGTGATGAGCAGTGTGGTCTAAGGATCGGAGGTTCGTGGAAGGTCAGCACATAGTTGGTGGTTTTTACTCTAGTTAAAAGATAAGTATCATTCCCATGCTTAATTATGTATGTTATGGATGTCTTTGATTCTTGAATGTTATCATGTGTTCCGTTTCATGTAGGAATTACTGTCAATTCCATTTGAATATGTATGATAACAGTAACTCTGTGTTATTTGTTTTCAATTCATTAGAAATGCATGTTATATAGATATATATACGTTCCTCTGTGGCGTTGCCTGATAGTGGTGTTGATTGTTGGGAATGTTACATTTTGGTATCAGAGCTAGTTTATTGAATACAAGTTATTTGGGTAGCGTTTCCCAGTAGTGGTGTTGATGGTCGGGGATGTTACAACTCTCATGGAGAAAAGGGGCTCTATTTGTGACTCTATACTCCTTATTATCAAATGAATTGTAGCTTGGGAAAATCCCAACCCAAACCACAAAGGTTAGACAACTATGGGAGTACCTACCCACTATCACCTTAGATAGAGATTCCCCCTGCTTTAGTGATGATGAAATCACCACAAGGGGGGAATCCCGATGACCCTGGGGGGATTGAGATGGAAAGTGAGAGAATAATAAATGAACATCCCTATAGATCAACATAAGAAATGGATTAAGGCTTAAGAATGAGACTTGTATATGGTAGATAGTTTCCAAGTATTATATACATTTAAAATAGTATTATCCCTAACCAGAACAAGAAAAATGACGGAGATAAAAGCCTTAGACCAAAGGGGATCAAGAAAGAAACCTTGTTGTCCCAAGTTGCAACAATATATTAGAGAAACACTTTGATAGAAGTTAGGGGGATGTTAATAAATGTTATTAGAAAATAGTGTAAAATCCCTATGTTTTTAGCAAACAATTTCTACAACAACAACTTCTATCCACCAAATCCAATAAGTAAACCACCCAAAAGATAGCCAACAACTAGTAGAACAATTATGGCAGCTTGCAAGTGAAATTTAGTGGTAGAAAAGTGAATAAATAATGAGAATAAGATAAGTTTTTTGTAGCCCTATTGACTAAATCATGAATTTATAATAGTAATGAGAATCACTTGGCTAAAGAAAACTAGCTTAGGGAACAATAAATCTTATAACATGAAGAATCGATTCCAACTTGAATAATTGCAATATCTCAAAAAATCACGTTTACCAATGCATGAATGTGCAATCTCCAATGCAAGTAGATTAGTTCCTTGTCAATTGGTTTAATGGAGTCTCTTGTGTATGAGCTATGTTTTTTACTTCTCTAGGGGTGTAATCCCTTTTACTCCCTATAGAAAACTAACCTAGTGTTGATCTATATTTTGGATTGGTCTAGTATTGTCATTCAACCACTCGTAGGATTTATTTTACATTTTTTTAGATTATTTTTATTTACTTTTTTTATTTTATCATACCATCACATCACCATTTCCCGTCAAATTAATTTCCCCTTCTACATCATCCTCCAAACGTAAAATAATAATGTCGTTATTAATGAACAATGCATCGATTAAGGGTTGCAATAAATCCAAGTCCCATGACAATTGTTGATATTTAAAGCATGATCTATGGCTGATTGAGTTACCAAGGAAGTGTGTAGTGGAATTTAAATAAAATTAAAATGCCAACCTGTAAGAATTGATAGTAGTGCCACCTTTGTAAAAAGCAGAAAAGATGTCAAGTAAGAAGAAGGAAGTATATTTTGGAAATACATTGAACACACTTGGTCACGAAGATCAACAGCTCCAGTGGTCCAAGGCATACAAGTACTATAAAAATATTCCTCCAGCTAAGAATAAGTCAAACCTAATATGTACCTCAGGAATCACATTAGCAGGATGTGTTCTAGAAGCAACTGATATGAAAGAGATCATTCAATGGTGTGCAGATAAAGTTGTTTTAGAAAGAAGAATAATTCAAATGCAAGGTCATCAACCCATTAGTTTATATCTATCAACATTTTCTAAAATGTTGTGACTTCCTGGACCAACTATGCAATTCAAGAGTGAGGAAGCTGATGAATTTTTGAAGCATCATAAGGGAGGGAACAAATTGTTGAGAAACTATTTGAAATATCCAACCTGCAACCCTGGTACTTCTAGAATCGAGGTAAACTTGCTAAAATACCCATACAAAGAATTTGATTGGCTATTTTCCCACATTCTCGGATTGGAATCCACTATGTTTATAACAATAAATGTTATATATGCAATGCATTATGCCCTGCATGAAAAATTTATCATCAATTGGGGTTATATTATTTCGAGTGAAATTTATTTCTAGTCGAATAACCTCAAAAAGACCCATAAATTCTATATGGATTCTTACCTCATTTTCTCCATTGGTTATGTCCATGTTTTTGAAGATTTTCCTCATGCAAAACATGTGGATTTTAAGGTAGAATTAGTTTACTCGTGGTATTCAATTTTTTACAGACATAAATCCCAACACAGTTTTTACCTATTCCACAACAATTTCATCTCAGAATTCAAACCACAACAATTTCATCTCAGAATTCAAAACGTTAATATTTGGATAGAGCACAATCAAGGTTATCCTTAGAAGCAACTTATTTCCTCACCGAGAAAGGTATTTATGAGTTGTTTGAAGAATTCACTGTAATTAGAGTATTTGGGAGAAGGAGAAACCTTTCCTCTTACCATTTTATACATCAAATAAACTATTTGTTGGAGAAGTATGCAAGAAATACAAAACTTGGGATCGTTTATTCCATGACAAAAGGAAAAAAAAGTTTATACCCCTATCATGGAAAATTGGGGATTTTATTGTTAAACACATAACTCACCTAAATGAGTTGGTAGAACATCATGAAAAAATGGGTTTGAATGAAGCCAAATTTGTCAAGGTTTTGGCCCAGATAGAAAATTCACTACACATATAGAGTTAGTTGGTTATGCTTCACACTTTATCCGAATTGAACAATTCCAAGAAGGTGGTAGAGATAATTTGGATCTCCAGGAACTAACAACCTACCAAAAGTTAGGGAATACATGAGAAGTAAATAGTACAAATGAGGGATACAAACAACACAGCATGGAAACAACAAATCAAAACCCTAACTTGCCATCAATGTCTCAAAGAAGCACTCCATTCATAATAAAAAGTAGAACCAGTGGAATGGATGCCAGAAAAACATCAGTTGGAGGCTCATATGAGAGTGGAGATAAAAATACACCTAGAAAATCCTTGAGAAGACACATGTTGCACACACTCCCATAAAAATAAAAATAAATATGTCATTAGTGGAAATAAATGCACTAGAAGACCAAGAAATTCCCCATGTTATGGACATGGACATAATTATTGAAGAACTTGACTGGTTTCACAAACGTTGTTAGAAATGAGAGAAATAGTTGATGCTATTATGACTCAGGATCACGAGATATTTGAAGAGGAGTCTGCCACTCTACACCATGTGGATTACAATCATGAAACCAAAAAGTTACTGTTAGAAAAAGTTAATACCAAGAATAAAAAGTCATCTTAACGATGGAAATATTCAATTGACATGGATGGAGTAGCACCATATGAAATTACAGACTTTCATGGAGGTATTGGAGATGCATTAAAACAATCAATTGAAAAAATGGATAATGAGAATTTGGAACTAAAGAAAAGGGTAAAATAATTATAAGTTTCTCTAGTAAACACACTTTTTTTCCCAGAACCTTTGATTTCTATGTAACCTATAGTTGAATTAGAAGAGATCCCAGAAAAAAGTATGAAATACAAAGGGTCATCAATTTTATTGTAGGTTGTAAGAAAGTATGTTGGTGATTCCATACAAAAACAGGTTGATATAATTCAGGAAATTTGGGAACTTTCCCAAAATATTGCTAGTGTTTCCTCCAGAATAGAGAATTTCAAAGAGTATATGCAGAAATATTTGGAGAATGATGAAGGAATTTTCAAGGAAGGTGTAAATACATTTTTTAGCTAAAGTTTCAAGTTTAAATGAAGCCTAGAGAAAGGAACAAAAACTTCCTTCACCTTATCATATGAAGCAAATCAATGTCTGTTGGTTAAGAAAAATTAAAGAATTAAGAGAAACGATAAATGAAACCGAGGCCCTAAGGAATAAAAAGAGTGACTTATTTCTTAATCTTGTGGGTCTTACCAAAGAATTAGATGGTCTCGACTTATTCATGGATACCATGATCTTAACCAAATAATATTTAATGGGACAAATTAGAGCATTAAAAGTTGCTTGGGCTAATGAATTTACTGAAACCATAGAATTTTTTGAGGATGAAGTTGAAATATGGTTGGTTCAGTATATCAATAGAAATGATGAGGTGGATGACACCTTGCATAAATCAGAACTAAACCTGAGGGAATTCAAAAGATAGTTATTTGATATTAAAACCAAACATGAAATCATCGTGGCACCTTTGAGAGAGTACATTGAGGAATGGTTGAAAAAGGATTTAATTGAAATTACTGAACCATAAATCAAGAAATAGTTAGAGAAGTTATGCCACATCAAACACAACATATTTCTATAAAAGATCGAGCTGCTAACAAGTGAAGATATGAGATTTCTCCATCACAGCGAGACAAACATAAACTCTACTCTTCAATTTTTCTTCTATCCATTTTCCGCTACAATCATTTATCACTTTTCCTTTGTATACTCAGTTTTCTGTGGGATTTAGGTTGATTCTTGGTTGTCCTTCTCTTATCTTCTATGTATTTTTATTTTATGGTCCACGAGAACCAATCCCAGTCCTCTTTGAAGGGCGAACACATTTAACTTTATTTAAAGACATTTACTTTGTATATAAAGACTCATTATTATTTTTGAGACTCCAAGAGAGATACTTAGGATATTACATTGTTGTATTCTCAAATACTTTGACCAGAAGCTTGAGTTACCAAATGTTCTATCTATCACAATATTTTTGGTTCTTTATTGAAATATAATTTAAAGCTCTCTTTTATTTGTGGTCCACTTTTTTTTCTCTCTATTTGTGGTATCATTAAATGTTCTGATGAATGTTGTGATGGATATATCAGTCATGTATATTTTATATGCATATTATCTATTCACATTGTAGATATTGTACATATGAATTTCATTTAAACACCTAGTTCCTAATCTCGGGTGTTGTTTTTCTGGAATGTGAATGTAAATACAAAGTCTAGTCCTTCTCAGATTTTATTCTTTTTCATTCTATTTTCTTGGAATCATAAGAACAATAGGAGTACCACCTCTCTAAAAATGCAGGGGGTTTCATATCCTCGTGATATTGATCTTAAGACTGTAAAAAATTCTTTTAGATCAACATTTTGGCTACCATACTTTGGTTTGCACAGACCAAAATTTATGACTCAACCTAACCCAAATCAACCAAATTTGCAAATTGGTCTTGGAAATCAACAAATCATATTGCATCAATTGTATAATATGGAAATAACAACAACCAAAACTAGAGAATAATTAGAGAATTCTTGGGAAACCTTCGTTCATGAAGAAGAAGGAGAGATCGCAAGAAGACAAAGACAAAGACAAAGGGTTAGAAACTAAGAAAAAGACTGGAGACATATAGAGGACCAATAACCAGAAGTAAAAGTAAACTACTTCAAAATCTTGAAATTGGAAAAAATTATGAAATTAAAATAATAAAAAATCAAGATATGGGAGATAAAGAAGAAAGAAGAAACGAATTTCCTGAAAATCGAGAAGAAATAAGAAATAAAATTCATGAAAATTGAGAACAAAGAAGAAATGAAATTCATGAACATCGAGAAAGATATAGAATCCCACCAAGAAGGATGAGGAATAGCCCCCTTAACCTTTTTGGTGAACAACATCAATTACCCACTCTCCCATAAGAATCCTTACCAATATTTTTAGGAGATAGAATAATGGACCCGAAAAGACACATGGAACATTTTTTATCTATCTATGAATTTCATCTAGTAGAACACGAGGATGTAATGCCAAGATTGTTTTTGCAAACATTGATTGGCCCATATCATGAATGGTATATGTCTCATCCATCCCATACAATTATGTCTTTTGATGATATAGAAACTATTTTTATAACTATGTATGCACATATGGTCTCATACCACACGTTATTAACTCAGTTCACTCAAATCCATTTGAAGAAGGACAAATGATACGAGATTTCAATTTGCAGTTTCACAAGGCGTTAAATAAAATCCCTAAATATCAAAGACCAAATGACATAGTTACACTTGGTTTTTATAAGAATGTTATTCCAACAAACGTATGATATGCTATCAGGGATGATAAAATAAATGATTTGGATGGAACTATGCACAAAGAAACTAGGATGTAATAAATTATGATAGAAACAAATGTCGATCATGAAATTATCCTCATAAAAGTTCAAAGAGAAATGACTAATTTAACCATAGAAAACCAAATAGCTTTGGGCTCAAGAAATGTTGAGAAATGGGGAATTGGTGGCATATTTCAGAGTGCTATCCCAGACATAAGAAATGATCCAGCCACATCCCAAGAAACCAAGCAAAAAATTTAGATGACTCAGATGAGTAGGAAAATTCGGAAAATGCAAAATGAACTAAAAAGGTTAATGTGAGATACCAACTTACTTCCATTAGAAGACCAAGATATCATATTTCCTATACAAGAACAAAGAATAAATCCTACTCAGGATCAAAGAGAAAGAAATGACAAGAGGAATGAATAACATCGCGAGTCCCAAACCCAAATGCCCTTGATTTAGACGAAATTTCTATTGAACAAAGTTTTGAAGACCTTGACATGGAGTCAAACACTATGCAAAATGATGGTCTGGAATTAGTACAGACTGATGAATTGGAGCCATTTTATATTTTCAATTAACAAGATGAAAATGATATTTTGCATCATAATGTTGTCCATACAAGACCAAAAATAAACAAAGTCAAACCAAAAGAGGTTCTATAAAAATAAAAGACTAAGTCAAGACAAGTAGAAATGATGAAGTAACCACATGTTGTTGATTAGACAAAGATTCCACAACAAATGGAATATAACATAATGGATGATATTTCAAAACTCAAAATCATTTTTCCCTTTATGGAAGTCATTAAGATTCCAAAACAAAGAGAGAACTTGTTGAAAATATTTGATGATTCAGATGCGAGAATGGAAGTTGTAGTGATAAACTCAAGGAAACAACAAAGCTATTCTTCAACTAAACTGAAACCAATAGTTCCACCATTTTACACCACCATAGAGAACCATGAAGTCGTTCTACACAATTGTTTGATTGACACTGACGCTACTAATAACATTATGCCTTTATCAATGATGCAAGCAATCAGAATGGAATGTACTAGACATTATGAAACTAGTGAAAGAATTTATGCTATTGACTCAAGAAAAGTTCCATCTTATGGAGAAATTAAATATTTTTGTGCTTGGATAAGTGAAACTCCTCATGTCACCGTCGTTTTCATTATTGTAGTAGTATAATTTCCTCCAACATATGGAGTTGTTCTGGGAAGGGACTGGTCCTCAATGATTTTGGGGTACATCATGAATGATGGAAGTTTTTTTATGCTCTCGAATAAATATGGAAATTGTAAGGGTCCCCAAAGAAATAAGAAAACCTTTATCTTTCAAAAAAAAGTAAATGAGTTAATGGGAAATTATCTTGATGTTGGAATGGGAAACTATATATGTTGTTTTTTATTCAGAACATATATGCACTCAAGAAAACATGAAAGAACAAGAATCTTTTCAATGATACTGGAAAATGTCTTTTGATGGTTCATGTTCTAAGTTAGGAAATGGAGCTCGAATTATTTTCAAAATCCCACAATCTATTGTATATCCTCATGCCATAAGAATTAAATTTACATGCACTGATAATGAAGCTGAATATGAAGCGTTAATTCAAGGAGTGATCATTGCCATTCAAATGAAAGTTGAACACTTAGTAGTAACCGATGATTACTAATTGATTATAAATCATATCAAAGGAAAATATAAAATCAGAAAGGAAAAATTGAAACGTTATGTTAAAAGAGTGACAAAACTCATGGACCCTTTCAAATATTTCAACATATCATTTATCCCCAGAGAAAAGAATAAAAAATCTAATGCATTAGCAATCACTACATCCTTGTTTAAAATATAAGATTTGCAACGAGAAGGAACTTATCATGTGAAGACTATTTTTCGACCATCGGTCCTAGATAATCAAGAACACTTTAAAGTTTTTGAGAACAATGAACATGTGGTAATTTTTTTCACAGATGATGATGCCATAATTGAAAAAGACTCAGAAGAAGGTCAGAATTTGCAAGAAGAAATTCAAGAGAAAACCCGAAAACCTACTCCAAAGAAATATGTCAGTCTAGAATCCCTCTTTATGAGAAATGACCAAACCATAATTTTAAAACCACTTGAGGAACCTTTTGTTAGAAAAGTTCAAGAAACTTATAAGATAAACATTGGTACTCCTAAATCACCAAAGATATATACTTGGGTACTAGTTGTACTAAAGAAGAAAGGGACAAGTACACTCATCTTTTCATATAATTTCAATATGTGTTTGCATGGAGTTATGATGACTTAAAGGAATATGATAAATCAATATTCCAACATATCATACCTATGAAATAGGGAGATAAGCCTTTCAAACAAAAATTGAGAATAATTAACCCCAAGATAAATCTTTTGGTAAAAATAGAAATTGAGAAATTAGATAAGGCAGGGATAATTTCTCCCATCAATCATTCATATTGGCTTTCAAACCCAATATTTGTCAGGAAGAAAACTTGTGAGATCCGCTTATGTGTTGATTACCCACTACTAAACATGGAAATGCTTCTTCATCAAGTCACAAGATCTGCATTAATGTCAATGTTAGATGGGTTTTTAGGATATAATCAGGTAATTGTAGCAGAGGAGGATAAGCCAAAAATAACATATGTAACGCCTTGGGAACATATGCCTATGTCGGATTAACATTCAGATTAAAAAAATGCAGGTGCTACCTTCCATAGATCCATGAATCATGTGTTTTTAGGAAATTTCATGGCTCATTATCAATATTATTTAAATGTCTACTCAAAATCAAGAGAGATACACCTCATACATCTTAGGAAGATATTCGAGAAGTGTAGAATATACATAATATCATTGAATCCGAAGAAAATTTTATTTGTTGTAACAGAAGGAAATTTCGTAGGCCATGTTATGAGAAAGAAAGGGGTATATATAGATCCTGAAAGAATCAAAGCGATAAATGATTTGAAACCCCCAAACTCAAAAAATTGAGTGCAATATTTCTTTGGGAACAATTTTATAAGAATGTTTTTCCTTGACTATGATTCCATTGTTAAACTCATCAACAAACTACTGAAGAAAGACCAAGAATGTGAGTGGACACTAGAAATTCAAAGAGCATTCACATAAATTAAACTTTCCATTACTACTGCTCTAGTCCTTGTGAGTCTTGATTTTGATAAAGAATTCGTATTATATTCATTTGCCTCAGATGAAACCATTTCTTTGATTCTCACCTAGAAAAAACTGAAGATAAAAGAGTTTCTAATTGCTTTTATGAGTAAAACATTACATGATTATGAATTGAATTATTCACCTGTTGAAAAACATGCTCTTTCACTTGTAAAAAACATCTCCCATTTCAGGACGTATATTCTTTCAAATCATGTTATTGCTTATGTTCCACACTCGGCAATTAAGTTGCTTTTGAACCAACAACTCAAATAAGGAAGATGGGATAATTGGTTGGCCAAGATTCAAGAATATGACATATATATTAAACCATTAAAGGTTTTCATAGGACAAGGATTATGTAAACACATGGTAGGAATTAAAGTAGTAAATACTTCTTCTACTGATGGATTTAATAAGGTGATTAAAGAAAAAAAATTGGAGAACTATGAATGGTATAGGGATATCATTTTCTTTTTAAAATCAGGCCAATTTCCCCCAGAAATGTCTTCAAGGGGAAGAAGAACTTTGAAAATGAAAACAAACAATTGTGTTTTAGTGTCATGAGTATTATTTAGGAGAAATATTTATGGTATATTATCAAGATGTTTGGATCATATTAAAGCCATAAAAGTAATACAAGAATCCCACCAGCGAATCTTTGGAGGACATGTTTCACCAGTGGTGACAACCAATAAAATCCGAGTTGGTTTCTATTGGCCAACAATATTTAAAGACTCCTATGAATTCATTCGAAAATGCATTCCATGTCAAACATTTTCAGGAAAAATGAAGAGGGTTGTTATTCCCTTACAATCATCAATGGTAGAGAAACCATTTTTTCAATGGGTTATAGATGTGATTGGTCCAATAAATCCCAAATCTAGCAAAGGACATTCATATAATATTACAACAACTGATTATTTCACAAAATGGCAAGAAGAACCAACTTTAAGAAATGCAAATTTTGACCACTTGATCCATTTTCTCAAAGAAAACATATTATCCATATTTGGCATGCTATAAAAATTCATAACCGATAATGGTTCAATATTTGTTGGGTCTAAATTCAACAATTTTTGTTGTGAATATGGAATAATCGTGGGTCAATATTCGAATTACTACCCACAAGGAAATGGTATGGCAGAATATCAAGAAAAATATTCAGGCTAACCACAAGAATTGGAATAATAATTTGATAGATGCACTTTGGTCAAGCCAACTTACTCCAAAAAAGGGAAATGGACATTCTCCTTTTACTTTGGTATATGGAAAAGAGGTGAGATTACCTTTTCACATGGAACTGAACACGTTAGCACTAGTTGTTAATGATGAATATGAGGAACAATAACCAATGCAAAGAAGTCAAAATGAACTTTTACAACTCGAAGAAAAAAGAGAGCAGGTAGTATTAGTAATGAAAAAGAGGAAAGAAACAATCAAGAAGTATTTTGATAAAAGTGCAACTGCAAATGATTTTAAAAAATACCAATTAGTTTTTCTATGGAACAAAGAAAAATAAAATCCATCATCTCACATAAAATTCTAAGCTTTGTGGATCAGACCATACCAAACTGAGAGGATAAATGGTCTTATTTCATACATACTCAAACATATGAATGGTACAATTCAATCGTTGCTTGTCAATGGGAAATATCTAAAGAATTTATTTTGTTGATGCCCAAACAACCAAGAAACCTTGTATATAGTTTTTATTTTCCTTTGTACATTTGTGTTTTTGTTTTACTAGACTCCATAGCCCATTGGAATAGAGATTTTGGGATCTCAACAACCTGCAAGGGGTCATTGTCCCACAGTTAGAGCCATATGTTGATCCATATTTTCGACCAGTCTAGTATTTTCATTCAACCACTTGTAGGATTTATTTTACATTCTCTTAGCTTATTTTTCTTTACTTTTTTCTCTTACATCAAAAAAACGTCCAAGCACTTAATCATTTTCCTTACAAACAATGCAGATGTGGAGCTACATAACAATTCTTAAATATTTTCTAAATTACTTAGGTCTACAACCCCACAGTCACCAAAACATTTTACTTTGCTTTCTTTTCCATTTTCTTTTGATACTTAGTCAATTTCAAGCGATGCAGATGAAAAGATACTTACTGTCCCTTGACTTGTTTTTAAGGTTTTTACCTCCGCAAGTCTGTAGGTCTGCATTCACTTTCCACTTTTCACTTATTTTCATACTTAACCATTTTTCGCATTACAAAGCAAATCTCCCTACTTATCATCACTATGAATCATAGGTATGCAAGTCTGCAAGTCCGCATTTCTCCTAACACTTAACTGTATTCACAAATATTAATGCGGCCATCGTCATCCTTTCCTGAAGATTGTTTCACAAGATATTAACCCCGCAACCTTGCAACTTCGTGTTATACCTAGAATTTCCCATACATCATTTTACACCTCCATACTCAACACTTTTCGTTTATCATACAATCACATCACCATTTCCCGTCAAATTAATTTCCCCTTCCACATCATCCTCCACTTGTAAAATCATAATGTCGTTATTAATGAACAATGCATCAATTAAGGGTCACAATAAATCCAATTCCCATCACAATTTTTGATATTCAAAGCATGATCTATGGTTGATTGAGTTGCCAAGGCAGTATGTAGTGGAATTTACATAAAATAAAAATTCCAACCTGCAAGTATCGACAATAGCGCCACCTTTGTAAAAAGAAGAAAAAGATGTCAAGTAAGAATAACCAAGTATATTTTGGAGATACATTGAACACACTTGGTCACGAAGATCAAGAGTTCTAGTGGTATAGGGCAGACAAGTACTACATAAATCTTCCTCCAGCTGAGAAGAAGGCGAACCTAATATGGACATCAGGAATCGCATTAGCAGGATATGTACCAGAAGTAACTAACATGAAAGAGATCATTCAATGGTGTGCATATAAATTTGTTTCTGAAAGAAGAAGGTCATCAACCCATTTCTTTAGCTCCCTCAACATTTTCTAAAATGTTGTGACTTCTTGCACCAACTATGCAATTCAAGAGAGAGGAAGATGATGAATTTTTGAAGAAACATAAGGGAGGGAACAGACTGTTGAGAAACTATTTGGAAGATCCAACATACAACCTTGGTCCTTCTAGAATCTATGTAAACTTGCTAAAATACCCATATAGAGAATTTATTTGGCTATTTGTCTACATTCTCTGATTGGAATCCACTATGTTTATAACAAGAAATTATATATATGCAATGCATTATGCCCTGCATGAAAAATATATCATCGATTGGGGTTATCTCATTTCGAGTAAAATTTCTTTCCAGTTGAATAACCTCCAAAGGACCCATAAATTTTATATGGATTCTTACCTCATTTTTTCCATTGCTTATGGCCATGTTTTTTAAGATTTGCCTTGCGCAAAACATGTGGATTTTAAGGTAGAACCAATTTACGCATGGTATTTAGTTTTGTATAAAAATAAATCCCAATACAGTTTTTACCCATCAACAATTTCATCTCAGAATTCAAAAAGTTAATATTTGGACAGATCGCATCAAGGTTATCCTTAGAAGCAACTTTTTTCCTCACTATGAAAGGGATTTATGAGTTGTCTGAAGAATTCACTATAACTACAGTATTTGGGAGTAAGGAGAAACCTTTCCTCTTAGCATTTTATACATCATATAAACTATTTGTTGGAGAAGTATCTAAGAAGTACAAAACTTGGGCTTGTTTCTTCCATGACAAAAGGAAAAACAATCTATACCCCTACCATGGAAAATTGGGGATTGCATTGTTAAACACATAACTCACCTAAATGAGTTGGAAAATAATCATGAACAAATGGGTTTGAAGGAAGCCAAACTTGTCGAAGGTTTGACCCAGATAGAAAATTCACTACACATATATATTTAATTGGTTATGCTTCACACTTTATTAGAATTGAACAATTCCAATAAGGAAACAAAGATAATTTGGATCTCTAGGAACTAGCGACCTACTAAAATTCAGGGAAAACGGGAGAAGTAAATAGTACAAATGGGGGATACAAACAACATGGCATAGAAAAAACAAATCAAAACCCTAACTCACCGACAACATCTCAAAGAAGCACTCCATCTAGAATGAAACGCAGAACCAGTGGAATGGATGCCAGAAAAACACTAGTTGGAGGCTCAAATGATGATTGAGATAAAAACCCACCAAGTAAAATCCTTGAGAAAACACATGTCGCACACACTCCTATAAAAGGAAAAATGAATATGTCATCAGTGGAAATAAACACACCAAAAGACTAGGAAATTCCTCATGTTATGGACATGGATGAAATCATTGAAGAGCCTGACTATTTTTGCAAAAATGTTGTTAGAAACAAGAGAAATAACTTATACTATTATGACTCAGGATCCCGAGATATTTGAAGAGGAGTCTGTCACTCTGCACCACACGAATTACAATTGTGAAACCAAAAGGTTATTGTTAGAAAATGTTAATACCAAGAATAAAAAGTCATATGAACTATGGAAATATTCAATTGACTTGGATGGAGTAGCACCATCTAAAATTTCATACTTTCATGGAGATATTGGAGATGCATTAAAAAGGCCAACTAACAAAATGGAGAAAGAGAATTTGGAACTAAATAAAAGGGTAAAAGAATTATAATTTTCTCTAGTACCAACACCTTTGTTCCCAGAACCTCTGAGTTTTTTGCAACCTATACTTGAATTGGAAGAGATCCCAGAAAGTTGTACGAAATACAAATGCTCATCAAGTTTATTGCAGGTTGTAAGAAAGTATGTTGGTGATGCCATACAAATATCGGTTGATATGATTAAGGAAATTTGGGAACTTGCCCAAAATATTGCTAGCTTTTCCTCCAGAATAGATAATTTCAAAGAATATATGCAGAAACATTTGGAGAATGATGAAGGATTTCCATCGGATCCATTGGTTCTCTACATACTCGATAGGGTAGAATTAGGAATCAATGAGGGTTTTGAAGTCCTCCCACCTAGTCACTGGTGGATCACCCTGTAGCATAATATTTTCCATGTGGCTTTCCCACCAGGCTAAAGCATGGGCCTCTAACTTCAATCTAGCAAATGAAATATTTTTCCCTTCATCTATATGGTGAATGCTAAAATAAACTTCTAGTTGTTGAAACCAATGATTCAATTTTAATGCATCGATATCACCTTGGTATGGCTTTATGTCAACTTTCACTTCCATATTTAATAGGGACTATGAAGAGTTAACTACACTCGAACTCAACTAATTTTTCTCGGATTATTTCTGCAACTCCTTTACCAAGTCTTCCAGATCTCTAGATTTTCCCTCCGATCCAATCTTTGAGTTAGAGCCTCCATCCTCTCAAAATAGTTTGAGCTTACTTTCTAGAGCCTCAATGAGGAATCTCATATTCCAACTGATGTTGTATACTTGTTCTTCCAACAACTCAAATATCTCTTCTGCTAGATCTCAAGGGTTATTATGAATAGACTCATCCTCCATGGCTAGGGTTTCTACGACTTCTCTTTACGATGATTCCTGGATCCTGCAAATTCCCACAAATACATAAAAGGAAAAACCTGATCTGATACCAATATGATCTGTAAACTACTGTGGATATTCCACTCAAACAATTCGTCACAACATATCCAGTAAAATACTAAAATCTTTACTATTAAGGTTAATTTTCCTTTAGATCTCCAGAATATTTAGATATTGGTTTTTTTATTATACATGAAATAGATAAAACATAGAAAATAGAGAACATTAAAATACATTCACACCATCCACCAATACACAAGATATGACCTAGGAAACCCAATACCGGAGAAAACCCAACTAGAAGGTGAGGTTTCTCTACTCTCTTTTATCTGGTATAGAAATGATGCAAGTATAAAGAAAGATGCACTCTCTGAGGAGTTTCATTTGACCTATGGCCTGTGTGGCTACTACATAATATATCCTCCTCTATTATGCTCACATAATACCACTCTCAACTATGGAACAAGATATAATGCAAAATAATGGAACCCTTTCTCCTCCTAGTGGCCCAATATTTAACACAGCCTGATAGCCATCTAGGGGTAGGTTTTTGAATTTCACAACCTTCAATTTTGATATGGTTTTGGACCTACTAGAATATTAATGAAATAAAATACATGGCTAGATCCATATACATGTGTAACAGGGCTGATGTGGCATCCTCTTGTACCATGGTGGTCATCACAATAGCTCAACTTGAGGGAGGCATAAATTTTTCATACGAGATCTGATTGACGTGATTTTTGCACCGTTGGAAATTTCGCGATGTGTATAATAACATCATTGGGTATGAGTTTCACTAGGTTTTGATGCATGTAGAATCAAATGGGTAATTCCATATGGGATTGTATCTAGCATGTGGAAATCATCCAAAGCCTTGTATATTTGACTTTACTTTAATTAAAGTAATTATTAAAGTAAACTATTTTTATTAGTGAGTTGAGTTATTTAAGGAAATGATAAAAGTAATTATCATTAAATATTAGCCATTGATATCAAGTGAGGTAAGAAGTAATATAAACCATCAATCACTTTGGAGATTAGGGTTAGGTTATAACTCAAACTTATAAAAGAAAGGCTAGGGTGAAGGAGAAGATATCTTTTGGTGAGATACCAATTTTGAACTTTTGGTGAGATACCAAGGTTAGACACTTGTTTGAGATACACTTGTGAGAGAGGATTTTGAGATACACTTGTGTGAGACATTATGTACACAAGAGAAAGGAAATAAGGAATTTTTCTAGTGTGGAGTCATTGGAGAGTGAGGAGATCTCACTGATTGGGTGAAGAGCATTTCATCTAAGTGTCTATGCAGAGAGAGTAGGATCATGAAGGATTGTGATTCTAGTAGATATCAAATAGGTGGAGAAGGACCTCCATATAGAGATAAGGTCAAGGAGAAGAGAGAACATAGGTAGTCGTAAGTGGGTTTAAAGAGAGAAAAGCCACATGAAATATTTGTGTCATACAGAGCTTTTCATAAAGTACTTGAGTTCATGTAAACAAGCGCCAATGTAGAAAGGTGTATATACGAAGGGGTCCTTAAGGAAAGGTGAATATACCTCGAAATGCATGCCATATATGGGTTGTGTAGCAGATCATATTGTGCCATGTTTTTTAGTATTTGTATTTATCTTAGTGCCCGCCATTATCCCTATTACGGGATCCCTGATATGATCATAATAAAAGAATCTCAGTACTGGTTTTCCCTCCAGTTTTTTTTTCCATGGGTTTCTACCCAAAAATATTTGTGTCTTGTGTGTGAGACTTTGGTTTCCTTATTTATGCTTTCACTGCATGTTTGTTTGATTACTCAGTTGTGCTTTAACTCAATAAATGATTTATTTGGAATTAACTGTCGAGTGTTGGGTTGAGGGAGATTTCAACATGGTATCAAAGCCATCGCTCTAAGAGGGATCTAATCTTAAGATACACAACGACATATATATGAGATCTGAGTGACCAAGAGATAGATCATGTCCATATATAGGGTTACAAAAACATATCTATTGGATCATGAGTGCCATGGTAGGTGAAGATATACTTTCACCTAGAGATCTAATCAGTGCAAAGGAGAAGGAGGAAACAACAAACATATCTGGTAGAAAGAATAGATATGGGAAGCAGAGTAGTAGAGCAGTAGCAGGAAGGTCTAGTAGATTGGATCAAATTTATGGAGTTGTACGCATTGAGTAGGTTTCTCAGGGCACGTCTGTACATGGGATATAGTGAAAAAGAGAACATACATACACATGTTGTAGAAGAAACTAGCACTTACATACTCAATCTACAAAGGGAACATGTGCATATAGATATGGGTTTCAATAGCCTAGTGTGCATAAGTACACGGACTCCAGAAAGAATAGGCATGCAGAACTTGTGGAAGATGTCGATATAGGGTTGTATAGTAGCAAAAAAGGTTCTTAGTTGCAGGAGTTGATTGTTTCTCAATGGATATAAAACACATACCGAGTGAGGAGATCTCATTTATTGGGTGGAGAATGACTTCCATACAAATGTGTAGGAAAAGGTTCTAGGAGAGGAGAAAAGGGGTAGCAATGGAGATAGAAACCAACCAACAATATCGAAAGACTAATCTTGTGTTTTGTAAGGATCAACTATTTGTTGCATTTTATTATTCCTTAGGTGGAGCAGTATCCCAGGATGGGAGCCTGTAAAAAGATCCAAGGGGATCTTGGATCATGGATCAATTTCAATAAAAGAGGACAAGGAGCGAGAGGCTTTGAAGGTTGATAAATTTAGAGAGAGTCATCCTTCAAGTTCAGGTGAGCAAGAGAATCCTTCTAAGTATATAAACAAGTCATGGTTCAAGATGACCATGGGTGATTCTTAGGAGCAAGAGGCTTCTAGGAGCATGATCAGATGGAAGTCTTCGAAGATGAGTCCAAGGGAGATGGCATGGATAACTTCTATTTCATAGGGAGCAACCGATCAGGTGGATTGGTGAGAAGCCATGGTAGTGGATTTGGTATTGAAGACATGCCCACCTCTAGGTGGTAGAAGTACCTTCCTCTCTAAGAGGGAGTTTTGATGCATGTAGCATCGAACAAGTGTTTCCACATTGCCTTGTGACTAGGATGTGGAAATCATCTAAATCCTTGTATCTTTAAATTTAATTTAATTAAAGTAATTATTAAAGTAAAGTGATTTTATTAGTGATTTGAGTTATTTAAGGAAATTCTAAAAGTAATAGTCATTTAATATTAGCCATTGATCTCAAGTGCGCTGAGAAGTAATCTCAAACGTCAATCACTTTGGAGATTAGGGTTAGGTTATAACTTAATATTATAAAAGCAAGGCTAGGGTGAAGGAGAAGATACATTTTGGTGAGATACCAAGGTTAGAGACTTGTGTGAGATATACTTGTGAGAGAGGCTTGTGTGAGACATTGTGTACACAAGAGAGAGAAAAGAAGGACTTTTACTAGTGTGGAGTCATTGGAGAGTGAGGAGATCGCATTGATTGGGTGAATATAATTTCATCCAAGTGTTGATGAAAAGAGAGTTGGATAAAAAAGGACTATGATTATAGTAGATCTCATATAGGTGGAGAAGGACTTCCATCTAGAGATCAGGTCAGGGAGAAGAGAGAACACATGAAGCCACAAGTGGGTTTCAGTAGATAAAAGCCACATGAAACAGTTGCATCATACATATCTTGTTGTATAGTACTTGAGGTCGTTTACATGAGTGTCAATCTAGACAGGCACATATACGCGAGGGTCCTTAACAAAAGGCATGCACACCTTCAAAATCATGCCATATCTAGGTCATACACGAGATCAGACTGTGTCAGGTTTGTTTGTAGTTATATTTCTCTAAGTGGGCCATTATCCATATTACAGGAGCCCTATTTTGATCATAACAAAAGCATCTCCATATCGGTTTTCCCTCCGTTTTTTTCCAGGGGTTTCTACCCGAAAAATATTTGTGTCTTGTGTGTGAGATTTTGGTTTCCTTTTTTTATGGTTATGCTACATGTTTAATTGATTACTCAATTGTTCTTTAATTCAATAAGTGATTTATTTGGAATTAATTATCAGGTGTTGGGTTGTGGCAAATTTCAACATGGTATCAAAGCATGTTGAAATAAACAACACTGGGAAAGTTTTAACCCCCCAAAATGTCGTTTCATGCCTCAAATGGCCCTGGAAGGTTCCAAACCCCAATTTTCCAAACTAGGACCTACCACTAAAATAGCCTTGCAAGCCGATTTATCCAATTTTTTTCACTTTGGAAGGATTGAAATAGATGACAAATAATATAATGATCCAATATAGATCAAAATGATCTAGTGAATGAACTATGTATGTTTTTATTTCTAGGGAATGAAACTATATGATGAATATGAAACTACTTACAATGAAGGACCATAACTCTGTAGCATGAGTCTTCTAGACATGAAATGTCTTAGGGTTTATTGGTTGATTCTATATAACTACTTATCTCCTTCAGAATTAAACATCAATGTTGAAAGGAAAGTAGAATGTAAATGCTTAATGATACATAAAGGAAATGGAAATTGAAAGGTAAATTCAAATGTTAGAAGATAAACCTATTTTATAGCATGTTGAATTAGACAACAGATCCCCTACCAAACATAGGTTTATGGCATAGTAAAGAAGGAATAAATCATATTAACAAAGATAACATAAATGTTCTAGCTATAGAAAACATAAACATTTACACCATAAACTATATAAGAAGTGTTAGGATATTTAGACACTTAGGAGTTAGTTAAGATCTACTTGGTCTAATGTGTCATTAGGTAAAAGTGTGTTTCTTAGTGTGTTTCTTTACTATGCATTAGTATGCATTTGTAGTTAGGAAATATGACGGTCACGATATGTTCCCGACATAGAGTGATCTGACGGTTCATACTCTCCTCAATCTTAATGGCCATTGAACCATGGATTAACACCCGATTGGTCCATGATCTCTATTTAAAGAGAATGGAGGGTCATTTGTCGATGATCGATGAAAATCTCTTGTAAAATGTCTCTGTAATATTTTTCTTTGCATTAATAAACTACTCCAAGTGGTCACGTTGGTTGGGGTCGTGGATGTTTCCCTGTAGGGATTTTACCATGTGAAAACATCGGTGTGTTGATCTTTTATTTGGTTATGTGAGTGGTTATTGAAGGCGTTCTTTCTCTGTTGGAATATCTAATCCAGGTGGATATCGGTGGCCACCCACCATTTCTGACTGGCTCAAAAACTTTTCTGGCAAATTTGGCAATTTACTATTTTTAACAGTTTTTAACTTCCAGGGGATATTTTGAGGGCCCAAATGAAGGTTTTTCGAGATCAAGGTTCTCAATGATAGCCAAAGGCATGATTGATCCCCCAAAATGAATCTCCTCGACGATAATTTTCTAATGAGCTATCATACGCCTAAAACAAAGATCGTATGCAAACGTTACGACCCTGGGAAGTTGATGTACTAACTTACCCAAACGGGGCCCACATGACTTTTGGTGCTTCATCTCCTAGGGTTAGGTTTTTGGATGTCTAGGATTTTTTGCATTCCTGTTTATTGTAAAAAGGCCTTCAGAGCCTCATTGTAATCATCTTCTTACGAATGCGAGTAGCCGTCACATCTCTTCTCAGAGATAAGTTGCCACCATTCTAGCAAGTCTTTCACTCTATATTTTTACAGTCTCTGTACATTTCTTTCATTAATAGAAATCGTGTATTACTATATCTTTGTGTTTATGATTGCATCTCTGATAAATTTCTGTTATATTATTGGATATACGCGATATATCTGTGCATTTATTTATTATATATCCACTCTCATTTTGTGCTGAAAATAATCCGGGATCAATACCTGTGTTGTCAAACATGGTATTAGAGTCGGCTTGAAGACCCGCTCCTATTGTAGATCGAGATCATGAAGCCGAGTTGCCTCATCTCCATTTTCTGTAATTTTCGTATATTTCTGGGTTGAGAGGACTATTCCATTGTGTCTGGAGCTCTCATTTCAGTCAGGAACACTTTTCGTTTCACTCGAAAAGGTTTCCGTTTTCCCAAGATATGGCCATTACAATCAGATCTAGAGGTATAAAGTCTAAATACGCATTTTTAAAATTTTTGCAGAGTAGTATTTAGGTTTTATTTAGGTTTTGTATTATTTATTTTCGGGTTGCTACTCTTTTAGATCTGCATATGCTCTTTGCCCCGTGCTGATCCGGATTATGTTCGGCATGAAATGAGAGCGGAGATATAATAAAGAAATGCACAGAGATATTGCGGATATCCAATAATATAACAGAAATGTATCAGAGATGAAACCATAAACACAGAGATATAGTAATACACGATTTCTATTAATGAAATAAATGTACAGAGACTGTAAAATTACAGAGTGAAAGACTCGCTAGAATGGTGGCAACTTATCTCTAAGAAGAGATGTGACAGCTACTCGCATTCGCAAGAAGATGATTACAATGAGGCTCTGAAGGCCTTTTTACAATAAACAGGAATTCCAAAAACCCTAGACATCAAAAAACCTAACCCCAGGAGATGAAGCGCCAAAAGTCACATGGACCTCGTTTGGGTAAGTTAGTACATCAACTTCCTGGGGTCGTAACTTTTGCATACAATCTTTGTTTTAGGAGTATGATATCCTATTGGAAAGGTATCATCGAGGAGATTAATTTTAGGTGCCATATCAAAGGAACTTCTATATTGCAAACCTATTTTCCCAAAAAAACATCGTTTAGGGCCTCAAAATGGCCCCAGAAGTTAAAAACTCTTAAAAATAGTAAATTACCAAAATTGCTAGAAAATTGTTTTGAGCCAGTTGGAAAAGGTGGGTGGCCACCGATATCCACCTGGATCAATCCTCCCTCCTTAGGAATCAATGGTCTCCATTGTGTTGAGTGTCTGGGGGAGAGGGAAAAGCATTTGTTGAATCTGCATCTTGATGAGTTGCTTGCCTTGTTGGAGAAGTTGCAATGCTTAGCTTGTTGAAGGTTGTCACGAACATGTGGCTAGAAGGGTTGGAACCTTTTAACCAGTCTGGCTACATGAGATGCCTGTGTGCAGAAGGAATCTTTACACTTTGTTGCAGTCTTGTCGACCTGCTTCTGTTGGATAGAAGGTGCTTGGGCCAAGGCTGTAGTGTTTGCAGTATCCTTCTGTTCATCTTTTGAACATATTGTGAAGAAGTTGAATTTTGCAGTATGAGATACTACCTTGCAGCATTGTTTTGGTGGAACAATAGTCGGAACTACCTATGGTATTCTATAGAGATGAACCCCTAGAGAAATAATGATACTGCGGGGTCGAGACTCATAAACAACATGGTGTCTCCACATATATGGCTAGCCCAAGAGAACATCACAAACATCTAGTGGGGAAAAATCATATAATACCTCATCCTTGAAAGGTTGGATGTTGTATGACAATTGGCACTGTTGGCTAACATGAAGATCTTGTCTCTCACGAAGCCACCCGATGTTGTATGGTTGTGGGTGTGGTGTTGTCGATAATCCCAACTGTTTGACGACCTCTGCTGAGATGAGGTTCTTCTAGCTTTCACTATCAACAATAAAATGCAGCGAGGTCCCCTTCACCCACAGTTGTGAATGAAAAAGGTGCTCCTCCTCTTCAGGATCTGTTGGTTCTTCTGGTCGAATTGTTGCAGTCATGACAATAGCAGTGGGGTCTGCATCAATGATATGTCCTTTACCAGTATTTTCAAAATCAGATTCAGAATCAGGGTTCGGCTCCTTGTCTTTGATCTAGGCCACCAATGACTGTTTTGAGCGACATTCATTGGTGTTGTGCCAGGGGATTTTGTGGAAATCGCACCATTTTCCGATCTCCTTCTTTGTCTTCCCATGACCCTTCTTTTCCTATGGCTTGGAATGGTTTTCAAAAGACTATTTGTTAGGGTCGTCTTTGTCATAATTTGGTTGTTGCGTATTTGCAGACCTGAACTCCCATTTGTTCTGGTGCTTAAATTTCTACTTGACTTTAACAACATATCGATAAGTAGCACCAAGTGATGAGATGTCCAGAAAATCCATTTCAGTTTGGATGTATCTGTGTAGACCCCCACCGTATTTCAGAACCAAATATCGTTCAAAGTCTTTGATACCCAGCTTGGTGCGAAAGGTATGGAAGGTATTGGTGAACTCCAGAACTTCTTGGCCCCTCTCTTGTCGTAGTGTGATCCATCTCATGTACTGGTCCTCATAGTTGCCAATAGGGTAATACTGCTCCTTTACTGCATCCACAAAAAAATCCCAAGTGGGATCGACCCCATATATTCCAGACTCTTATGTGGAAATTTTCTCCCAGTAAGTTTCCCACCAATGTTTGACATGAGGGAGAACTTTAAGGAGTGCGAAGGTGATCTTTTCTCTATCAAAAAAATTGTGAACAAAGAATTAACCTTCTAGCATATTTAACCATTTGTTTAGGGATTTTGCATCTATCTGTCCTTCAAATACAAGAATATCAAAATTAACTTGTACCTTGAAAGGTGAGGTGCTTCCAAATTGGCCACTTGATGAATATGCGCCTATTGCTATCAAAAGGAATTGAAGGATGTGGGAGAAATTCTCCATCATTTCATCCCTCTGTCGCATGAGAGATTGCTCAAGCAACAGATTGATAGGATCATCTGCTCCGTCGTTTTTCTTTTATTCCTCCATTGAGGGTTTCTTGGGTGTGTGAGAGCGATTGTATTCAAGAGAGACAAGCTTGAGACCCAACTTTCTATACTCAGACCTTGTGTGGGACATACACTGAAAAAAATGATCAAGAGCATCCTACTCTAATACCATTGATCCGGATTATTTTCGGCACGAAATGAGAGCGGAGATATAATAAAGAAATGCACAGAGATATCAAGGATATCCAATAATATAATAAAAATGTATCAGAGATGAAACCATAAACACAGAGATACAGTAATATATGATTTCTATTAATGAAATAAATGTACAGAGACTGTAAAATACATAGTGAAAGACTCGCTAGAATGGTGGCAACTTATCTCTGAGAAGAGATGTAACGGCTACTCGCATTCACAAGAAGATGATTACAATGAGTCTCTGAACACTTTTTTACAATAAATAGGAATGGAAAAAACCCTAGACATTCAAAAACCTAACCCTAGGAGATGAAGCACCAAAAGTCATGTGGGCCTCGTTTGGGTAAGTTAGTACATCAACTTCCCAGGGTCGTAACTTTTGCATACGATCTTCGTTTTAGGCATATGATAGCTTGTTGGAAAGGTATCGTCTAGAAGGTTCATTTTAGGCATGATATCTAAGGAACTTCCATATTGAAAACCTTTTTTCCAAAAAAACATCATTTAGGGCCTCAAAACGGCCCCAGAAGTTAAAAACTGCTAAAAATAGTAAATTACCAAAATTGCCAGAAAATTGTTTTGAGTTAGTTGGAAAAGGTGGGTGGCCACCGATATCCACCTGGATCATGTGCCCTGTGTGATATCGAAAAATCAGAAACATATAGGAAAAGGTGCATCTTCAGGGTAAGCTAACTGAGATCTAACCCTTGTTGTCATCGAGAAGTGAGAATTTTCTCTGGTGTGAAAAGAATTTTTTTTAGCACACTCTCCAAGCCCATCAACAACAACAATAACACCAATCCTCTTCCTAAAAAATACAATATGTTTTGCTAGACCATTTGGTTAAAATTTGCCTTATTAAGTAAGAGGTCTTGAGTTCAAGTCTCTCTTTTGTTACTTTTTTTTTTAAAGTTCAAGCTTAAATTGTAAAGTGTATTTCACTTCAAGTATAAAAGTGAATCACTATAAGTAGCTTTAATATTTTATTTTAGAGTTATTTATTTTGCATGCAACTTTTCTTTTATAAAGTAACTTCATTATAAAAGTGATCCCCACTTCTCTTTATAAAAGTGAGTCACTTCATAAAGCAACTTACACTATCATGTGGTCATTTGGTTACCGTTTATGCCATTTTTAAAAGAGCATAACTCTCACATTCGAAGTCTGTTTTTAGTGCTGTTTTTTTTAAAACCACATAACTTTTCAATATATTTCCATTCAAATCATCAGTTTCAGTTTTTCAATCCATATTATATGTATATTTAATATGGATTCTACAAGTAATCTCTTACTTACCAACACCAACCACTTCCAATGGGAATCCCATATGGAAGATTTATTAAGAAGTAAAGGCTTGTACCAGATTACCTTGGGAAAGGAAACAACACCCACTAATGCTAATAAGAAATCCAAATGGGATAATAGGAATTACAAAGCATGTGGATTAATCAGAATGTCCATCTCTCCTGATTTAAGGTTTCATCTTCAATCAATTGATAAACCTAAAGAATCTTGGGAAAGATTGAATCTGTTTTTGGTAAACAAAATATTGTTCGAGCACAACAGTTAGAAAATCAAGTACTGACTTTAAGTCCAAATGATTTTTATTTCATTGAAGACTATCTATATAAGTTTAAAACACTCATAACTTTATGTGAAGAATGTAAGATAAAAATAGAATAAGATCGTTGCATATATCTTATTCTTTCTAAGCTAGGTAGTGCATATTCTGTGATTGTATCTACATTTTATGCCATGCAAGAGGCTCTAGGGACAACTTATCAAAAACCTAGTCTTGAGAAATTTTTTTATGCTTTGATTAGAGAGAAATATAAGCTTGTACAACTTGGAATGATTAGCATTGCAGGTACCTCCAACAAAGCCTTAGTTGTCCATCATAAATATAAACCCAAGAATCCCAAGAAGCAACATCCTTGCCACAACAACAAGCAATATAAGGGTCCCAAACCCACTTAAACAACTTTCACTCCTAATGGTGATAAAGGAGAAAAATATAAAGGTAATAAGACTGACAGACATTGCAACTTTTGTGATAAATATGGTCATGATGAGTCCAAATGTTTCAAGAAGACGGTAGCTTTAGAAGCAACGATGAAGAAGTAAAACATCAATATTGATTCTACTTATTCTTCTTGTTCTTCTCATGGACATGCACTTTCTGCTTATGGTTTCTCCTTCAATACAACTTCTACTTCTTCTTCTTATGAGTGGCTTATTGATTCTGGAGCATCTTATCATATGGCTAAGGATAGATGCATGTTTTTTTCTCTAAATGAATGTAACACCAAGAAAATATTTGTTGGTGATAATAGATCTCTTGGTGTTGAAGGATCTGGAATAGTTCAAGTAGAAAATGGTCATTTCAATGATGTATTATGTGTTCGAAGTCTTTCTTGTAACCTTCTATCAATATATCAAATCACTCATTCAGGTGAATGTAAAACCGTAGAGTTTTCATCTCACCAAGTTGTAATCAAGGATCTAAAAGATCCTAAGCATGTTCTTGCAACTGGAATTGTTGATGATATTACCAGGTTGTACAATTTTGACAAATTTGGGTCATCATATTTTTCATCAGTTTTTATTGCTCATAGCAATGACTTGAGAAAACTTTGGCATGAGAGGTGTGGTCATATAAACTATTGCTCATTGCAGCAACTATGTAATCAACAGATGGTGACTGGTATTCCTCTTGTTTCATGCAAAAATGGTGTTTGTGTCGGTTGTGTTCTCGACAAACATCATCAGGACAATTTTGACAAACGTGCCTCTTGGCACGCCTTGGGTCCTTTGCAACTTGTTCACAATGATTTGTGTGGTCCACTTTCTTCTCCTTTTTTTTGGGTGCAAGTATTTCTTAAATTTCATTGATGACTTTTCTATATGTACTTGGGTTTACTTCTTAAAACTTAAGAGACAAGTCTTTGACAAGTTTTTGGCCTACAAGGCCCTTGTAGAAAAGCAATCTGGACATCAAATTCAAAGGTTAAGAATAGATAATGGAGGGGAATATGTGAACAATAAATTTACAAGTTACTGCACTACACAGGGAATCCAAATGGAACACACCATTCCATATACACCACAACAAAATGGTGTTGCTGAGAGAAATAACCCCACATTAAAATAAATGGCTAATTGTATGATCCAATCTAAGGGATTAAGTCTAAAGTATTGGGCAGAATCCATCAACTGTGCAAATTACATAGTAAATCGCACTCCCACAAAGGATTTTAAAAATATAACAATGGAAGAGGCTTGGACTAAAACTAAACTAGATTTAAGTCACTTTCGTGTATTTGGCGGTATAGCATGGGCTCACATTCTTGATGAGAAAAGGAAAGCATTGCAGCCTAAAAGTGAGAAGTGTATATTTGTTGGTTATTATGAATATGTCAAAGGTTATAGACTTCTTCAAACACATTGTAACGAAATTATTATTATAAGAGATGTTAAATTTGATGAAAATATCTTGGTCTACAAGCCTAATTCGGTGGTTGTGCCTTCTTTGGCTTGTGATCCTAATTCGTCAGTTGTGCCTTCTTCGAACTGTGAGCCATCTTCGGCATGTGTGCCTTCTTCTATTCTGGTTTCTTCTTCAGATGATGATGGTGATGATGAAAATCCACCTCCACCTTCTCACCTTCCTCCAGATGATTTCTTTGTACTTGAACCAACACTAGCTCCATCACTTCCTAGATGGTTCCATTCAACATGAGAAGTAGTTGGTGATCTTGTCGGTGATCCTTTAGATCAGCATCAAACATGTTCACAGTTCCAACAAGCCTCTTCTTTTTTGGCTTAGGTTTCAAAAACTCATGATCCAGAGACATTTGCAGAAGCTTCAGGTCATCCATATTGGGATACAACAATGAATGAAGAGTATCGTTCTTTAATGGAAAACTATATTTGGGATCTTGTACCTCTTCCAAAAGGAGGAAAACTTGGCATATGTAAATGGGTCTATAGAATTAAGTATGCATCCAATGGAAGTGTGTAATATACTAGATATAAAAAGTATGTAGAACAAAAATAAAATGCTAGAAATGGCAGAATAACAACAATATAGCCAGAACAGTCACCGCAATAACACTGAAATGATATAAGAGTAATAACAGAAATAGCACTTTGATTCTGAGAGAAATGTTCACGGGCCTCTTCGAGGGGGAAACCTCCAGTTGAGAAGAGCTCTATTACAATAATATACAAGATAGGCTTCTCATACCCTTGAATCCTATTTATACTAAATATGTCTATCAAAAGAAGCATCTAGTGGAAGATCCTTCTAGAAGCGGAATCTTCTATTAGGTCTTCTTACATTCGGCTTATTCTATTTTATTCCAAGGCCTTATTAATATTGACCTTTATTACATCCGAATATATTGTTCTACCTATGTGTGAGTTAGGACCCTAACATGTCCTCCCCCTTAAAAACAACCTTGTCCTCAAGTCTTGAGATGTGGAAATGGTTGCAGAATGGTAGTTGATTCCCAAGTGGAATATGTTGGAGTCGTATCTTTCCACTGGACTAACACTTCCTTGATGGTTCTCTAACGCAGGCGATGCTCACACTGGTCCAAAAATTCTTGTGGCTGTAGCCAAATGGATCCTTCATCGACTAACTTGGGAAGGTTGGTTTGAATTTGGATCTTAGTTCCAATCACCTTCTTTAAGCATGAAACATGAAAAACAGGATGTAGCTTCGAATGAATGGGAAAATCTAACTGATAGGCTACTTGTCCCACATGCTTGAGAACGGTATAAGAACCATAAAATTTGGGCGCTAGCTTCTGACAATGCTCAGAATTGAGGGAAGTTTTCTTGTAAGGTTGTGGTCGAAAAAACACATGATCCCCTTCTACAAATTGACGTTCAGAGTGACCTTGATCTGCTTGTTTCTTCATGTGATTCTGTGCCATGACCAAATTATCTTTGAGGGTACAGAGAATAGCCTCTCGAACTGTAAGTGTTTGGTCAATCACCTGGACCTTCGAGACACTAGGTAAGTAGGAGAGAACTGAAGGTGGCTTCTATCCATATACCGCTTCAAAAGGAGTCATGTGTGTAGTTGTATGGTATGAAGTGTTGTACCACCATTCAACTAGGGGTAATCATTGAGCCCACTGATTTTGATTTTCTGAGGAAAAACACCTCAAATATGTTTCCAAACACTTGTTGACAACTTCTATTTAACCATCAGTCTGGGGATGATAAGTTGTGCTAAGATGCAATTGGGTGCCTTGTAGCTTTAACATTTCTTACCAAAAATTGCTTGTGAAAGTTGGGTCGCGATCAGAAACAATAGAGTGTGGCATGCCATGAAGCTTGAAGACCTTATCCATGAAAATTTGAGCCACCGTGGATGCTGTAAATGGGTGTTGAAGAGCGCATAAATGAGCATACTTGGAAAGGCGATCAACAACCACCATGATGACTGATTTATTTCCCAATTTGGGTAAGCCGGTAATAAAATCCATAGAGATATCCTTCCAAATGGCAGGTGGAATTGGAAGCAGTTGTAGTGTGCCCAAAGATTTGAATGTTTCTCCCTTGTTCTGTTGACACACATCACATTCAATGACAAAATTACGAATTTCTAGTTTCATACCATCCCAAAAAAAAGAACGTTTGACCCTATCATAGGTTTTGGTGAACCCGGAGTGCCCCACTGTGGGTGTAGCTTGAAGCTCAGAAAGTACCATGGTTTTGATCTTTGATTGTTTACTTAAATACAAACGGCCTTTGTATCGAAGATCATCATGGATATAAGAGTACCTTGGGGAAGCTGGAGTATTGGAATGCAATTATTGGATCAGATGCGAACTTTTGGGATCTTTTAGCCATTTCTGGCGAATGTCTTGGAGCCAATCTGGTACAATGAAGGAAAGAGAAAAAAGGGATCCTTCATCTTCATATTTTCGAGAAAGTGCATCTACAACCACATTGTCTTTTCCTTTCTTGTAAATGATCTCATAATCATATCCAAAGAGCTTTGTCACCCATTTTTGTTTCTTCGGGGAGGAAATGTGTTGTAATAGAAAACACTTGAGGCTTTGATAGTCTGTCTTAATTTGGAAACGTTTCCCTAATAGATAAGGGTGCCACAGATCAACGTCATGTAGAATAGCCAGCATTTCCTTTTCACAGATTGATTTCCCTAGATTTCTTTCAGATAGTTGATTGCTGGTAAAATCCAAAGGTCGACCCTCTTGCATAAGGAAGACACCAATTCATTTCCTTGAGGCATCACATTCCAACACAAAGGTCTTTGTGAAATCAGGAAGGGCTAGGACTGGAGTGGTGCACATGGCCATCTTCAAGGTTTGAAAATATTGAGCAGCAGCTAGATTCCAAGTGAAAGAGTTCTTTTTTAGGAGAGCAGTGAGAGGTGTTGCAATCTTTTCATAATTCTTAACAAACTTGCGATAATACCCTGTTAAGCCCAGAAATCCACACAAGCTTTTGAGAGTCTTTGGGTGAGGCCAGTATTGCATATCTTCAATCTTTTTAGGATCCACCCTGATGCCATCCTTGCCAACCAGATGGCCCAAGTATTCTACTTTTGAGGCACCAAAAGCACATTTAGATTGTTTCAGGAAAAGTTGGTGCTGAGAGAGTAGATGGAGAACTCGATCCATATGAGCAAGATGGTATGTCCAGGTTTTTCTATAGATGAGGATATCATCAAAGAAAACTAAGACAAAATGGTGGATAAAAGGACAGAAGACATGATTCATGAGGCTTTGGAAGGTGGAGGGGGAATTACACAAGCCAAAGGGCATGACCAAAAAATCATAGTGGCCCTCATGAGTTCTAAAGGAAGTCTTGGGAATGTCTGCCTCTTTCATACGTATCTGGTGGTAGCCTGAACAAAGATCAAGTTTAGTAAAGAATTGGGCACCACTCAATTCATCCAGGAGGTCGTCAATGACAAGAATGGGAAATTTGTCTTTAATGGTAAGTTTTTTTATGGCACGGAAGTCAGGACACATTCGCAAGAACCTTCTTTCTTCAGGACCATGACCACATGAGAAGAGTAGGGGCTCTCACTAGGGAGTATAATGCCTTCATTAAGGAGTTCCTGGACCATTTTATCAATTTCATTTTTTGGGGAAAAGGGGTGATGATACAGACGGATATTGGGAGGAAGGCTTCCGGGTACAAGGGGAATGGAATGATCATGAACACCACGGGAAGGAGGGAGTCCTTGGGGAGTGGAAAATACCACTTGATGTTTATAAGGGATGGTTTGGAGGTCTTGCGGCACCGAGGGTGTCATTGTTTCTTGTATGGCATGGAGTTGAGAAATAACACCAGAATGACCTTTTTTGAGAAGCTTTTCCATGCGATGGGAACTAATGATCTCAAGTGAACTAATGATGATTCCTTGGAATTTATATTGGTGGCCCTCTTAGTCGAATTGCATGGTTAATTCCTTAAAATCCATGAGAATGGGACCTAAAGTCCTTAGCCAGTCTGCACCCAACACAGTGTCACAACCGCCCATGTCGATAGAAAACATATGAGATTTCAAGTGGGAGTCACCAATTTGGAGACACACATTTTCAAAATGCCCTCCACATTTCATGGAACCACCATTGGCAATCATGATTTGGAAATTATTGATGGCATGGATGTAGAAATGAGTTTCTTGGGAAATGCAACGATGAATAAAATTATCGGTGATTCCACTATCAACCAGAATGATGACCTTCTGATGCTTGATGTAACCAATTAGCTTAAGGGTTTGGGGAGCGAAGAAGCCAGTGAGAGCACTGAGGGAAATTACCGGTTCTACTTCGGGAGGGTCTGAGGGAGAGGTTATGTCAATGGTTTCAGGTGACTCAGACATAAGGGGAGTTTCAACATCCTCTTCCAAAATATCCTCAGAGATGGCCATAACAATATTTGTCATCACAATTATAACAAAGGCCTTTGAGTTGGCGTTCAGCCATTTCAGCCTTGATCAATTTTTGGATCTTTAGTGGAGCAGAGGGAGTAGTGGGATTTACTAGTTTAGGGAAAGGGATAAAGGAGGGTTTTCAGTTTTGAGAAGATAAAACCTATTGTGCTTCTTTATCTCTTTTAGTAGCCTCCACCCAAATCTGAGGCCAAGCCATGAGGACATGGGCCCAAATCTCATCCTTGAGGCCACTAATAAAACACTCTTGAAAAAAGGCATCAGACATGCCCTCTGTCTAAAAAGCCAGGCGCTCAAAGACAGCTATAAAGTCTTCCACTGTTCCTGATTGTTTCAACTTTGTCTAACAACCCAAATGGTTGGTGTCAGTGTCAAAGCGTTCATAAAGCTATGTCACAAAGTGTGTCCAAGCAATATACACTTGATAGGAAGTTTTTCTCCATTGCCACCATTGCCAACGTTCTTGATCTAGATGGAGAGCACCATACCGAAGTTTGGCCAAGTCATCTGTAATGCCGTATAAAAAGAAATAATGTTACATTTGGGTTACCCAACCAGTGGGGTTTGAGCCATCAAATTTGGTCACATCCACCTGTGGAAGGCGTAGGTCACGTTGAAAGTGATGGTGTTGAAAGTTATGGGAATGAGAGGAATTTTCACCTTCAGAATGTGGATGTGAGTTAGAGGAAGGGTTATCTGTAGGGATATGAATATTTGTGCAGAGTGACGAAAAGATAGATTTAAGCTGGGTGGTCAGGTCTTGTTTGATTTCCTCCATTGAGGACTGCATGGTGGTATTGATGGCGACAAGATTGGAACTAAGTTGTTTCACTTCTTGTTGGGTCTCAGTGAGACTATATTGTAAGGTATTGAAGCGACCTTCCAAGTCTTGGCTACATGTATGGGCCATGAGGATGAGGGAACCAAAAAGGGGTGGGTGGGATCAAAAAGTTTGTTGAAAATGATATGTATGAATTTGATAAGGGAGAAGAGACGAATCCAATGGAATAGGTCTCAAATAATGGTGAAAAAATTTCCAGACTAG
>JZKD02S0626977.1:25436-49991 GCA_000966675.3 Picea glauca | reverse complement strand
ATCTTGTCTATTTTAATTTGTTTATGTTTCTATCCCCAAGGGTTAGGTATTCAAGGGTTCTACAGACAAGGGTTTTCCCTGTGCTATAGCTCTCTGATATATGTGTGGGGTCCAAGAATAGTACTCAGATCAATATCTCAGGGAACTAACTAAGGAGAATAGACCGTACCCTTAGCCGTACTACCCAACTACCCAGGTAATAGAGAGTATCTTCCCGAGTGTTGTTCTCGGTGGCACTATAGCAGCCAGGTGGCCAATCAGTTTATCTAAAGAGGGCTTCAGGTAATCTAGGTTGATCCGTACACATGTTCTATTTGATGTGCTACCACTCAAAGGGGTACCAACAGGGGTTACAAGGGTGGCCAACAGATGTGCGCTTAAGTACCACTTGTATTTCCTACGTCTATGAATCCCTCAACTGGGGGTTTATGCACGTAACAACAAATCTATGTGGCTTAAAGACGCCAGAATACATCTCTACCCTAAAAAAAAAATTAACCCACACTTTTCTGTTGAGGAAAGTGCTCTAATACCACTTGTAATATACCAGATATAAAAAGTATGCATAACAGAAATAAAATGCTAGAAATGGCAGAATAACAACAATATAACCAAAACAATCACCACAATAACACTGAAATGATATAAGAATAACAATAGAAATAACACTTTGATTATGAGAGAAATGTTCACAGGCCTCTTCGAGGGGGGAAACTCCAGTTGAGAAGAGCTCTATTACAATAATATCCAAGATAGGGTTCTCATTTCCTCAACTCCTATTTATACTAAATATGTTTATCAAAAGAAGCATCTAGAGGAAGATCCTTCTAGAAGCGGAAGCTTCTATTAAGTCTTCTTACATTCGACTTATTCTATTTTATTGCAAGGCCTTATTAATATTGACCTTTATTACATTTGAATATATTGTTCTACCTATGTGCGGGTTAGGACCCTAACAAAGTGTTGAAAAACACAAGGCTCGGTTAGTTTCCAAAGGATTTTCCCAAGTTGAAGGAATTGACTATAATGAAACCTTTGCCCCTCTAGCCAAAATGAATTCCATCTACCTTTTTCTTGCCCTTGTTGCCTCACATAAATGGGAGGTCCATCAGATGGATGTTAAATTTTTCTTCTTGCACAGAGATTTGCAAGAAGAAATCTACATGGAACAACCTCCTGGTTATGTCCATAATGACTCTAGCCTTGTTTGTCTCCTTAAGAAATATCTTTATGGTCTCAAGCAAGCTCCTTGAGCTTGGTATGAAAAAATGGACAACTTTCTTATTGTCACTGGATTCTCTAGATTCCATTATGATCCTAATGTCTATACCGAGAAAGTAGAAATCCATCTCATAATCCTTGTCCTTTATGTTGATGACCTTATCCTTACTGGTAATGACTCAAAATTTTTAAACCATGTGAAAACCAGCCTTAAGAAGAAATTTGAAATGACAAACTTCGGCTTTTTACACTATTTCCTTGGTCTCCAAGTTTTTCAAACCAATGAAGCAATTTTTCTTTCCCAGTCTAAGTATGCTTGTGGCCTTCTTCGTCGCTTTCACATGGATGATTGTAAACCATCCCCTTCTCCCTTCCATTCTGGAGTCAATCTTACTTCCACCTGTACTTCTCCCAAAGTTGATGCCACCCTGTACCATCAATTAGTTGGTAGCCTCTTATACTTGACTCATACCCATCCGGATATTTCCTTTATTGTTGGTCCTGTTTCTTGGTATATGAAAATACCCCATCAAAGCCATTGGAAAGAAGCTAAAAGGATACTTCGCTATGTCTATGGTACATTTCAGTTCGAGATACATTATAGTTCAAGGGGGACTCCTTTATTGGTTGGTTTCATTGATTCAAATTGGGCCGACGACCCTAATGATTGGAAATCTACTGTAGGTTATGTTTTTAGCCTTGGTTTAGGACCTGTCACTTGGGCCTGTAATAAACAACAGGCTATTGCACTTTCTTCAATAGAAGCAGAGTATCGAGCAGCGGTAAATGCAAGTCAGGAAGCCTTGTGGCTTCGACAGATCCTTTTAGAGTTTGGATTCGAGCAGCAGCATCCGACCAACCTTTGGTGCGACAACCAGAGTGCCATCAAACTCGCCAAAGACCCAGTTCAACATCAATGCAACAAGCACATCGATCTACAGATGCACTTCATCATAAAGCTCATTCATGATCAAGTTATTGAAGTGTTCTTTTTCCCTACAGAAGATCAAGTTGCAGACATTTTCACAAAGTCTCTTACAGAAGCAAAGTTTTCCAAACTTCGATCTATGTTAGGAGTTCAAGAAGTTGTCATTAAGGGGGGATAAGCTCTAATGCCTTCTTCCTTCTCCTATTGTGTCAACATTGTAAATCCTTCAATCCTATCCCAAGTTGTTCTTAAGGGGGGATGTTAGCATATTTAGACACTTAGGAGTTAGTTAAGATCTACTTGGTCTAATGTGTCATTAGGTAAAAGTGTGTTTCTTTAGTATGCATTTGTAGTTAGGAAATTGACGCAGTGAGGCTTCGCAGACGCATACCCCGCAAGGTCTCTGCATGCACCTACCGCTCTCAGGATCGTTCAAAGTCCATTTTTGTTGAGCCGAAGAGGCTCCTTGGATTCCCTCCAAATGGAATCCCTGAAAAAAAAACCCGATCCACAGGTTCTTTCCTTCCTTCCTCACGGACTCTGCATGAACCGTGAACAATTTCCCCACAGAAAACTGTTATCGGACTTCGGGGTTTCGGTATACCTGTTGTCGAAATCTTCTCACCTGTCCAATCCCCTATTACTAATGAGCTCCTTTTCACCTTAGCCCCTACTGGCTATGCTCTCTAGTCCATGTGACTAGCCCTTATAAGACCGCAGCCTTATCTTCTTCTGTCGGGGTTTCCAACTTCAAAACCCGATGTGCCCTTTTTGTGCGCTAGCCCTCCTGGCTAGACCCTGGTCCATGTGACCGCTACAATATGACCTTAGTCAACCTCCCATCGGTGTTTCAGGGTTTGTGATGCCAAAATTCATACGCCTACGGGATTCTCGATCCCTCGAATCCTGACTCTTCGTCGTGCTGACAGTTGGCCCCTTAAACAGTGGCTCCTTCCTGCTCGATACACTGATAGCTGGCTCCCACTATGGCTCCTTCCTCCTTATCAGGATTTTGGGGTTCGCGGTTTCAAAATGCAAAGTTTCCATGTCCACAGAATCCCCGATATATCGATCCCCGATTTGTTGATCCTCCGATGGCTCCCGGTCTTTGGCCTGCCACCTGTCCTCCACCGACTCCTATGTGGCCCACGCTATATTCCTGCCTGTCGGAGTATCGTGTTTCGCGATATCACGACTCCCACTGCCAATGTTCACGGGACTCGTGAACCTCTGATTCTTGATCCTCCGATGAATGACCTCCTGTCAAACTTTCCTTGGTGGCGCTCAATTTCTACCATGCATCCTTCCATATGGACGATCTCGATTCCTCCGGGTTTCCGCGCCTTGTGATGTCCCAAGTTTCTTGTCCTCGGGAACTCTAATACACTGATTTCCCGATGCACCAAAGTGCCGATGGGCGCTCAATCTCCACCACGTGTCTCTCTCCAACGAACGGTCCAGATCTTGTCGGGATTTCAAGACTTGCAGTGTCTCAATTCTTACGACCTCAAGAATCTCGATTTCTCGAGTGACGATATCCCGATGAACCCAACCCTTGTCGGGATTTCTCCTCCTATTCACAAGGACTTAAATCCATCGCAACTTCTACAGATCCAATGGCTAATGGGATTTCTCTATCAGATCCAATGGTTGTCGGTCTCCTCCTGCTGTAGACTCCTCCTGAGATCCTCCTGGACGTGGAAATCAATGATCCAGATCTCTTCCTTCTCCATGGATCTGACGGTTCTTGTTGCCCCTTCTGGCTGTGCTGCTACACTTTCTTCCTAGAATTAGAAGAATTTCATGTTCTCAAAGGCTTCGACCTTTGTCTTCTTCCTCTGCGAGCTCCTTTTACCTTGAGTCTCACCAACGCGTGTAAAAACGTTGTTCCTCCTGAGCTTCTGCAAACACTCAGATCCCTAAGGGATTTGATCTTTCTTCTCCCACAGATGGAGAATGCTTAGATGCCTTCCTGGCTCTCTATTTTGCTCCAGCAACCTCTTTCTGAGTCCTTCTGGGTGTTCAACAACCCTATATGAAGATCCCTCTGTAGATTCTTCTTCAAAATCACAAAACTCAAAGAGTCCTCTTCTCTTGTGCCTATCTACACACAGACTCAAATGCCCACTTGGCAGAGTGTTTTCCTTCCACATAACGTTCTGTAGTTCTGTCTTCTTCTCCTGTGCACGTATGCACTTGCTCGATGCCCACCTGGCAGAGCTCTCAGAATTCACAGCAGAATTCTGTCTGCAACTGTGTTTCTCCACACAGCCTTGCCTCCTGAGGTGTTCAGCAACCTCAAAGGTCTTCCTCCTGAATTTGATGATTCCATATTTTGTTCTGCAGCATGTCTTTTTCTGACTCCTCAGAGTTCAGAAGTGCACTCATGCACTAGTATTCAGAGTCCGCAGCACTCTTTCATGCCCTCATGGCATGAAACCTCAAAGACCTTCTCCTGAAATCAAACATCCCCTACCATTGTATGATAACAACACACAAATACAACATATAATGAACACTCACAGACATGCATATAAGACAGAACACATGCAGGAAAAAATTGCTTCTGTTTATATTAAAAATGGTAAATGCCTATTTGTACAAGGGTGTTCCTGAGCTCTCTCTGGCTCCTCTCTTCTCTCCTATCTAACTCATCTAACTCTCAAAATGAGATCTGAAAGTCTCTTTTACCCGAGGGGCTCATCGAGCGCTTCCCTCCAGGTCTACCTACCCTATTCAATTACAATAAATGGTTGTCTATTCCAGCATCTGGATCTAGATCTCAACTGACCTAGCATTAAAGTTGATCTACCTAATGCCTGCACAAAGGCATGGCTTCTATGGCTCACTAGCCTACAACATTTAATTACATTGAATTCATATTTTAAATGAGGTTGCGCCTCTCTCTTAGAACATGATTTGAATTCGCTAGTGTGGCTGGTTGATGTGGAGAGATGCTCCTGCATCAAACTCCTCAGCTGCAAAATCATGAGCTCCTTCTCATGTGCTTCCCCTCTAAGCGATTGGAAATCCTCCTGGATCCCAAACAAATATCTGGAGCTTCCCATCTGCTCCATTCTGCTACGTCGTTGTTGCTACTTATTTTCTGCCCATCCTCTCCTCCCTGGTAGTCTCTGCTGATCGGATCATTAGCTCCATGATCTCCTCGATTACTGCGTCCAGCTGCTCTAGTGGTTGGTCCTATTTTTGCAGTCTCCTCAGCTGCAAAAATTTTCTACAATTGGGCAGATCGCTATGATCTCCCATGCCATCCTCTTCATCTTCATTTGTGGCCTCAAGTTGCCACTCTGCTGCAAACTTCAGTCCTGAAGTCTCCCTTTGACTGACTTGTTGTTCAGTCACCTTCCCTGACAGCTCAACTTCTGTCAGTTCCCTTGCTGGCTCTGGATTGTTCAACCAATCCTCCAACATCTCTAGCTCCATCTCCCATGGAGTGATAACTTTACCTGCCTGCTCCTTGGCTTCCTTTGCTGCTAGCTCCAATGCTATATCTCTTTCAGCTTCCTGGTTGAATGTGTTGAGACACTCCTCAGAATGCTCATTTTCTGCTTCTCCTTGGGCAGCTTCCAAAGTCTGCTCCAATTCCTCCTTGACAGTCATCGTCAGTTGTGATTGTTCTTCCGCTATTGTTGCACCATCTGCAACACAAATTTCTGCCTCCTCCTGGGCACATGGTAGAAATATCCCAATTCCCCCAATCATCAGAAGATCATCCTGATCTTCCACCTCTTCTGTCAGTTGCATCTGCTGATCCAAATTCACCTTTGAGCTCACCTTCTCTGTCAGCTCCCCTGGCTGATTCCAACTCACTTCTAAGTTTATGAGACCCTCATACAGTCTCATCTGCTCATCCCTACCCACTTGGCAATATGGGATGCTTCCTCTGCCCTCCTGGCAGTCTTCGAGATCCCGCAGCGATCTCCTTTCATTGCCCAGCTGACAATGTGAAATTCCCTATCTGTCCTCCTGATAGTTCATGATATCCCCAGCTGATCTCAACTCGTTTCCCACCTGGAAAACTGTAATTTTCTCTCTGCCCTCCTGGCAGTGCTTGAGATCCTCAGCCGATCCCAATTCAAATTCTTCATCATCGAGACCTCTCCCAGTCTCTTTCTCACAGTGATAAATGATCTTTTCCTCTGTGGCCCTGCGGTTTTCAGCATACCTCAACCATATCTTTAACAACCTGCATTGTCTCATGACCATCAGCTGCTTGACTGGCCATTTTGCCTTTGCCTTCTCCATGGGAAATTTGCGCATTCGTCTCCTCCTCCTATCCTACCACATCCGCAGTTCGAACTTCTCTATGTCTGCCTTTAATTCATAGAGGTCTCTATCCATTTCTGCAAGATTTTTTGCCTTGCTCTTCTTCCTCCCAGCATGCCTATGGTCTTCAGTAACCATGGTGTTGTCTCCGTCTGCTCTCCTAGAAAACTTGTTGTCACTCTGCATCCATGAGTTTTCCAGCTTCATCCTCCTACAGTCTCCCTGATTGTCTATGGACTACTGCCTACCTGCAAACAAGTCCTTACAGAGTCCTCAGCAACTATGTCTTCCTCCTTCTTTCCTCTCGCTTCACCTGAAATATACAGATGAATTTCCCGCTCTTATACCACTTGACGCAGTGAGGCTTCGCAGACGCATACCCTGCAGGGTCTCTTCAGGCACCTCCCACTCTCAGGATCGTTCAAATTCCCTTTCTGCTAAGCTGAAGCGGCTCCTTGGATTCCCTCCGAATAGAATCCCTGCAAAAAACCTGATCCACAGGTCCTTTCCTTCCTTCCTCACGGCCTTTGCATGAACCGTGAAAAATTTCCCCACAAGAAACTATTATCGGACTTCAGGGTTTCGGTATACCCACTGTCGAAAGCTTCTCACCTGTCCAATCCCCGATTATCAATGAGCTCCTTTTCACCTTAGCCCCTACCGGCTATGCTCTCTAGTCCATGTGACTAACCCTTATAAGACCGCAGCCTTATATTCTTCTGTCGGGTTTCCAACTTCAAAACCCGATGCGCCCTTTTTGTGCACTAGCCCTCGTAGCTAGACCCTGGTCCATGTGACCACTACCATATGACCTTAGTCAACCTCCCATCGAGGTTTCAGGGTTTGTGATGCCAAAATGCATATGCCTACGGGATTCCCGATCCCTCGAATCCTGACTCTCCATCGTGCTGACAACTGGCCCCTTAAACGGTGGCTCCTTCCTGCTTGATACACTGACAGTTGGCTCCCACTATGGCTCCTTCCTCCTTATCAGGGTTTCGGGGTTCGCGGTTTCGAAATGCAAAGTTTCTGCATCCACAGAATCCCCGATATGTCGATCCCCGATTTTTCGATCCTCCGATGGCTCCCAGTCTTTGGCCTACCACCTGTCCTCCACCGACTCCTATGTGGCCCATGCTATATTCCTGCCTGTCGGAGTATCGTGTTTCGCGATATCGCGACTCCCACTGCCAATGTTCACGGGACTCATGAACCTCTGATTCCCGATCCTCCAATGAATGACCTCCTGTCAAACTTTCCTTGGTGGCACTCGATTGTTGCCACGCATCCTTCCAAATGGATGGTCCCGATTCCTCCGGGGTTTCACGCCTTGTGATGTACCGAGTTTCTTGTCCTCGGGAACTCCGATACGCCGATTTCTCGATGCACCAAAGTGCCGACGGGCACTCGATCTCCGCCACGTGTCTCTCTCCAACGGACGGTCCAGATCTCATCGGGATTTCGAGACTTGCATTGTCTCAATTCTTACAACCTCGAGAATCCCGATTTCCCGAGTGCCGATATCCCAATGAACCCAACCCTTGTCGATATTTCTCCTCCTGTTCACGAGGACTTAACTCCCTCACAACTTCTACAGATCCAACGGCTAACAGGATTTCTCTATGAGATCCGACGACTGTCGGTCTCCTCCTGCTGTAGACTCCTCTTGAGCTCCTCTTGGACGTGGAAATCAAAGATCCATATCTCTTCCTTCTCTGCCGATCTGACGGTTCTCGTTGCCCCTTCTGACTGTGCTGCTGTGCTTTCTTCCCAGAATTGGAATAATTTCATGTTCTCAAAGGCTTCGACCTTTGTCTTCTTCCTCTGCGAGCTCCTTTTACCTTGAGTCTCTCCATGCATGTAAAAATGTTGTTCCTTCTGAGCTTCTGCAAACACTCAGATCCCTAAGGGATTTGATCTTTCTTCTCCCACAGATGGAGAATGCTTAGATGCCTTCTTGGCTCTCTGTTTTTCTCCAGCAACCTCTTGCTGAGTCCTTCTGGGTGTTCAAAAACCCTATATGAAGATCCCTATGTAGATTCTTCTTCAAAATCATAGAACTCAAAGAGTCCTCTTCTCATGTGCCTATCTGCACACAGACTCAAATGCCCACTTGGCAGAGTGTTTTCCTTCCACAGAACGTTTAGTAGTTATGTCTTATTATCCTATGCACCTATTTACTTGCTCGATGCCCACCTGGTAGAGCTCTTAGAATTCACAGCAGAATTTTGTCTGCAACTGTGTTTATCCACACAGCCTTGCCTCCTGAGGTGTTCAGCAACCTCAAAGGTCTTCCTAATGAATTTGATGATTCCATCTTATGTGCCACAACACGTCTTTCTCTGACTCCTCAGATTTCAGAAGTGCACTCATGCATTGGTATTCAGAGTCCGCAGCACTTTGTCATGCCCTCATGGCATGAAACCTCAAAGACCTTCTCCTGAAATCAAACATCCCCTACCATTGTATGATAACAACACACAAATACAACATATAATGAACACTCACAGACATGCATATAAGACAGAACACATGCAGGAAAAAACTTCTTTTGTTTATATTAAAAATGGCAAATGCATGTTTGTATAAGGGTGTTCCTGAGCTCTCTATTGCTCCTCTCTTATCTCCTATCTAACTCGTCTAACTCTCAAAATGAGATCTGAAAGTCTCTTTTACCTAAGGGGCTCATCGAGCGCTTCCCTCCAGGTCTACCTACCCTATTCAATTACAATAAATGGTTGTCTAGTCCAGCATCTGGATCTAGATCTCAGTTGACCTAGCATTAAAGCCGATCTACCTAATGCATGCACAAAGGCACGACTTCTATGGCTCACCAGCCTACAACATTTAATTACATTGAATTCAGATTTTAAATGAGGTTGTGCCTCTCTCTTATCACGCAATTTGAATTCGCTGGCATGGCTGGATGACGTGGAGAGATTCTCCTGCATCAAACTCCTCAACTACAAAATCATGAGCTCCTTCTCATGCGCTTCCCCTCTAAGCGATTGGAAATCCTCCTGGATCCCAAACAAATATCTGTAGCTTCCCATCTGGTCCATTCTGTTGCTACTACTGCTTCTGTTGTGCCACTTTTGTTTCTTCTTTTTTGCCCAGCCTCTCCTCACTGGCAGTCTCTGCTGATCGTATCATCAGCTCCATGATCTCCTCGATTACTGCATCCAGCTACTCTAGTGGCTGGTCCTGTTTTTCCAGTCTCCTCAGCTGCAAAAATTTTCTGCAATAGGGCAGATCACTATGATCTCCCATGCCATCCTCTTCATCTTCATATGTGGCCTCAAGTTTCCACTCTGCTGTAGACTTCAGTCCTGCAGTCTCCCTTTGACTGACTTGTTGTTCAGTCACCTTCCCTGACAGCTCAACTTCTGTCAGTTCCCTTGCTGGCTCTGGATTGTTTAGCCAATCCTCCAGCATCTCTAGCTCCATCTCCCATGGAGTGATAACTTTACCTACCTGCTCCCTGACTTCCTTTGCTGCTAGATCCAATGCTACATCTCTTTCAGCTTCCTGGCTGAATGTGTTGAGACACTCCTCAGAATGCTCGTTTTTTGCTTCTCCTTGGGCAGCTTCCAAAGTCTACTCCAATTCCTCCTTGACAGTCATCGTCAGTTGTGATTGTTCTTCTGCTATTGCTGCACCATCTGCAACACAAATTTCTGCCTCCTCCTGGGCACATGGTAGGAATATCCCAATTCCCCCAATCATCAGAAGATCATCCTGATCTTCCACCTCTTCTGTCAGCTGCATCTATTGATCCAAATTCACCTTTGAGCTCACCTACTCTGTCATCTCCCCTGGCTGATTCCAACTCACTTATGAGTTTATGAGACCCTCAGACAATTTCATCTTCTCATCCCTGCCCACCTGGAAATATGGGATGCTTCCACTGCCCTCCTGGCAGTCTTCGAGATCCCGCGGCGATCTCCTTTCTTTGCCCAGCTGGCAATGTGAAATTCCATGGCTATCCTCCTGACAGTCCGTGAGATCCCCAGTTGATTTCAACTCGTTTCCCACCTGGAAAACTGTAATTTTCTCTCTACCCTCCTGGTAGTGCTTGAGATCCTCAGCCGATCCCAATTCAAATTCTTCATCATCGAGACCTCTCCCAGTCTCTGTCTCACAGTGATAAATGATCTTTTCCTTTGTGTCCCTGAGGTTTTCATCATACCTCAACCATCTCTTTAACAGTCTGCGCTGTCTCATGACCATCAGCTGCTTGACTGGCCATTTTTCCTTTGCCTTCTCCATGGGAAATTCACGCATCTGTCTCCTCCTCCTATCCTGCCACATCCGTAGTTTGAACTTCTCTATGTCTGCCTTTAATTCATAGAGGTCTCTATCCATTTCTCTAACCATTTCTGCAAGCTTTTCTGCCTTGCTCTTCTTCCTCCCAGCATGCCTATGGTCTTCAGTAACCATGGTGTTGTCTTTGTCTGCTCTCCTAGAAAACCTGCTGTCACTCTGCATCCCTGAGTTTTCCAGCTTCATCCTCCTACAGTCTCCCTGGCTGTCTATGGACTACTACCTACCTACAAACAAGTCCTTACAGAGTCCTCAGCAACTCTGTCTTCCTCCTGCTTTCCTCTCGCTTCACCTAAAATATACATATGAAGTTCCCTCTCTGATACCACTTGACGTAGTGAGGCTTCGCAGATGCATACCCCGCAGGGTCTCTGCATGCACCTCTCACTCTCAGGATCGTTCAAAGTCCCTTTCTACTGAGCCGAAGCGGCTCCTTGGATTCCCTCTGAATGGAATCCCTGCAAAAAACCCGATCCACAGGTCCTTTCCTTCCTTCCTCACGGCCTCTGCATGAACCGTGAACAATTTCCCCACAGGAAACTGTTATCAGACTTCGGGGTTTCGGTATACCCACTGTCGAAATCTTCTCACCTGTCTAATCCCCGATTATCGATGAGTTCCTTTTCACCTTAGCCCCTACCGTCTATGCTCTCTAGTCCATGTGACTAGCCCTTATAAGACTGCAGCCTTATCTTCTTCTGTCAGGGTTTCCAACTTCAAAACTCGATGCGCCCTTTTTGTGCGCTAGCCCTCCTGGCTAGACCCTAGTCCATGTGACCGCTACCATATGACCTTAGTCAACCTCCTGTCGGGGTTTTAGGGTTTTTGATGCCAAAATGCATATGCCTACGGGATTCTCGATCCCTCGAATCCTGACTCTCCGTCATGCTGACAGTTGGCCCCTTAAACGATGGCTCCTTCCTGCTCAATACACTAACAGCTGGCTCCCACTATGGCTCCTTCCTCCTTATCGGGGTTTCGGGGTTCACGGTTTTGAAATGCAAAGTTTCCGCGTCCACAGAATCCCCGATATGTCGATCCTCGATTTTTCGATCCTCCGATGGCTCCCGGTCTTTGGCTTGCCACCTGTCCTCCACCGACTTCTGTGTGGCCCATGCTATATTCCTTCCTGTTGGAGTATCGCGTTTCGCGATATCGCGACTCCCACTGCCAATGTTCACGGGACTCGTGAACCTCCGATTCTCGATCCTCTGATGAATGACCTCCTGTCAAAATTTCCTTGGTGGCGCTCGATTTCTGCCACACATCCTTTCAAATGGACGGTCCCGATTCCTCCGGGGTTTCGCGCCTTGTGATGTCCCGAGTTTCTTGTCCTCAGAAACTCCGATACACCGATTTCTCGATGCACCAAAGTTCCGACGGGAACTCAATCTCTGCCACGTGTCTCTCTCTAACGGATGGTCCAGATCTCGTTGGGATTTTGAGACTTGCAGTGTCTCAATTCTTACGACCTCGAGAATCCCGATTTCCCGAGTGTCGATATCCCGATGAACCTAACCCTTGTCAGGATTTCTCCTCCTGTTCACGAGGACTTAACTCCCTCACAACTTCTGCAGATCCAACGGCTAACAGGATTTCTCTATGAGATCCGACAGATGTCGGTCTCCTCCTGTTGTAGACTCCTCCTGAGCTCCTCCTGGATGTGGAAATCAATGATCCAGATCTCTTCCTTCTCCATCGATCTGACGGTTCTCGCTGCCCCTTCTGGCTGTGTTGCTGCGCTTTCTTCCCAGAATTGGAATAATTTCACGTTCTCAAAGGCTTCAACCTTTGTCTTCTTCCTCTGCGAGCTCCTTTTACCTTGAGTCTCACCAACGCGTGTAAAAACGTTGTTCCTCCTGAGCTTCTGCAAACACTCAGATCCCTAAGGGATTTGATATTTCTTCTCCCACGGATGGAGAATGCTTAGATGCCTTCCTGGCTCTCTGTTTTGCTCCAGCAACCTCTTGCTGAGTCCTTCTGGGTGTTCAGCAACCCTATATGAAGATCCCTCTGTAAATTATTCTTCAAAATCACAGAACTCAAAGAGTCCTCTTCTCCTGTGCCTATCTGCACACAGACTCAAATGCCCACTTGGCAGAGTGTTTTCCTTCCATAGAATGTTCAATAGTTCTGTCTTCTTCTCCTGTGCACCTATGCACTTTCTTTATGCCCACCTGGTAGAGCTCTCAGAATTCACAGTAGAATTATGTCTGCAACTGTGTTTCTCCACATAGCCTTGCCTCCTGAGGTGTTCAGCAACCTTAAAGGTCTTCTTCCTGAATTTGATTATTCCAGCTTCTATGCCGTAGCATGTCTTTGTCTGACTCCTCAGAGTTCAGAAGTGCACTCATGCACTGGTATTCAGAGTCCGCAGCACTCTGTCATGCCCTCATGGCATGAAACCTCAAAGACCTTCTCCTGAAATCAAACATCCCCTGCCATTGTATGATAACAACACACAAATACAACATATAATGAACACTCACAGACATGCATATAAGACAGAACACATGCAGGAAAAAACTGCTTCTGTTTATATTAAAAATGGCAAATGCATGTTTGTACAAGGGTGTTCCTGAGCTCTCTCTGGCTCCTCTCTTCTCTCCTATCTAACTCGTCTAACTCTCAAAATGAGATCTGAAAGTCTCTTTTACTTGAGGGGCTCATCGAGCGCTTCCCTCCAGGTCTACCCACCCTATTCAATTACAAGAAATGGTTGTCTAGTCCAGCATATGGATCTAGATCTCAGCCAACCTAGCATTAAAGTCGATCTACCTAATGCATGCACAAAGGCACGGATTCTATGGCTCACCATCCTACAACATTTAATTACATTGAATTCAGATTTTAAATGAGGTTGTGCCTCTCTCTTAGCGCGCGATTTGAATTCGCTGGCGTGGCTAGCTGATGTGGAGAGATGCTCCTGCATCAGAAATCCGATGGTCATGATATGTTCCCAACATAGGGTGATCCAATGTTTCATACTCTCCTCGATCGTAACGACCATTGATATGTGGCTTAACACCTGATTGGTCCACGATCTCTATTTAAATATCATGGAGGGTCATTTACTAATGATCGATTGTGAGAAAATCTCTTGTAAAATCTCTCTGTAATATTTTTATTTTTCATTAATAAACTTCTCCAAGTGGTCGCATTGGTTGGGGCTGTGGATGTTTCCCTATAGGGGTTTTACCATGTGAAAACATCGATGTGTTGATCTTTGATCTGGTTATGTAAGTGATTACTGAAGGTGTTCGTCCTCTGTTGGAATACATGTGTCATCGAACAAGAAGTTCACAACAAATATGAAGGTCCATCCACCAACGACCTCTCCAAGTGAGACATACTTGAAGAGAAATGGTAAAACCCTTCTTTACAACTTGAATTAAATTAGGTGAATGATAATCTTTTTATTTCATCAAAAATATTCAAAAATTACAAACTATAATATGTATCTCTTCCAACCCTAGAAAATATAAGAAAACTCAAACCTATAATTGCATATCCTAATAGAGCTACAAATGAGAATTTTTATACTAAGAGAGACTTGGTTCCATGCTGAGGAAATATAGGCTATGAACTAATCGTATTACCCCCAAAATCATTGATTATTCCTTCATTCGTTAAGGAAGTTCATTCAAGAATGAGATCCTAGGGCGCATGATCTCTTTTTGGTGTAGGAATGTAGATCTTCTTAGAGGATATATGGCACCATTATTTCTCGTGATGTGTTATATTAAATTGTTGTTGTGGGTGCATTGATGTCTCCCTCCTTCTTGGCCTAGGGAAAGAGGCCTACTGGAGAACTCGCGGTGCCAATCTCTTCTGTGGTATGTTTCTTCCTGAAATTGGGGCGTTGGAAAAATTATCTCTACATATTTGGTTACTACTTCACTTGTGTTACTACAACCAATCAATTGATACCCTAATTATTTTCTACTGAAGTATTTCCTTCTCCATCACAATGATGAGTGTGTATCAACTCATCCTTCTCCTAGGGCATATGTCAAAGGCAATATCAAAGACAAAAAAACAAACAAAGTACATTTTCCACAACCATAGGGGTTAAAGCTACATAGAATAAATCATCAACAAGCATATCAAAAAACCATACTCATTGTTGTCATAGGGGCAGACCCAGGATTCAACGCTACAACAACGCACCAAAAAATCCCTAACTACCGGCCCTTTCAGCAACACCTGCGAAGCAGATGAAGTCTCACCCGACGTAGAGGTAGGGGTGGTTGTAGGACTCAAGTGTCTACAACCTTAGCTAGGACATAGATCTGTGATTATAATACTTAACAGAGCACTTTAGCATCAACAGTTCATCAATATTCAACCAATAAATACTGTGTAGATAGAACATAGCATCACATCATTCACTCAGATCTAATGTATTTAATAACTTTATCATAAAAAGGGAGGTTATATCTAGCAAATCAAGCACTAAGCACCTTCATATAGGTCAGTTCTAACATTCTTACACATCATTAGCACAAAGAATCATCAGATTTATCTATGTCTATCAAAGAACTTAGCAAGAGAAGTTATAAACACATCAAGACAAGCACAAAGTGGAACAACACAGTTTTTATGTGGTTCACCCCCACCCTGGGGCTATTTCCACCGGCTCTTATTCTTTATTGTCTTCAATCAATTAGTTACAAGAACAGAGCCTCAAAACCCTACTTTGCCTAGGACAAGATATCTGTGCACCTCGCTAGATCCTCCTTCCTTGCGTTACAACACAAATCACTTCACAGCCTATTAAAATACCTTGCACCTAGCTCTGCAAGTCTCTCCCAGTATGCACAGAGCATCTACAAACCATACATGCACTCAGCACTTAGCTTATCAACCTCACATCACATAGATCTCTTTTCTTCTTCTTCTCTTACATAGCCTAGATATTTATTTATACATTAAAAAATATGCCTAAACATGGGTAAACCCATGGACCGACATCCCATGCCTGTTACATAATCCCAAATCCCAAAAAGGACCCAAAACGGGGCTGAGATCCGTGATCTCCACTTCTTATTGCACTCCTCCTTTGATAGGCTGTCGAAGTCCCACAATAGGTCCAAATTGATCAGATCCCTCAAAACTAGGTCAAGGGCCAACAAGCCCCCAAACCTCACTTGTGACCTATCCCAAGACACTCTAATGTAGGAAGTTATGCTTCGAACACTTCGAGCTTGGCTCGAACTGCTTCGACTTGGTGTTGTGCTACAAGCTCTTGTTCAACAAACTCTTGAATGACTACATCATACACAAGTCCTGCCAGGAATTTTTCTGCTGTGGTGCTAACCTGCTCTAGTTCTGCTCCCTGGCTCTCAACCTTTAAGATCAATTGGTAAGCCTTGTCTTGTACAGGTCGAAGTCTTTGAGTTACTTCCATAACTCTACTTCAGAGTCTTGATATCTCTTCATTCTCTCCACAACTGTCAAGGCTTTCAGTTGCGCCTATAGTGTTTCTGTGTGATGCTTCGCTTCCTGGAGCTACGACTCTAGTGCCTGCAACTCTGGGTTCTCGGTGAGTTTCTCATATGTTTGGGCACTGTGATCAGTGAATTTCTTACATTCTAAGGTAAGGGCATTTAGCCTTTCAACTGCACTCCTGGCAGTTTCTTCTCTTTGGTCCTTTACTTTCTGTGGGGTCTCGAGCATAGTGCATGGTTCTAGGTCTATGATGCGTTGCTACAACTGCTAGATCACGTCTTCAAGTTGCGCTACTTGCTTCATGATTTGATCCTCTATTTGTATTTCTATGACAGTTACAGAGCATGGTGCTTTGTCGACTGCTCCCTTCACTTCAAGATGCTCAGTGAGAAACTATTCTTTGTTTTGTTGCAGTTGTGCCTTGTCTTCATTGAACTTCGCTTGGAGAGCATTCTCTTCCTGTTCGGCAGCTCGATGTTGTTCTACAAGTACTCCCTGTACTTGTACCAAATCTTGGTTGGCTTGTGCTATTTCCTCTTGTGCTCTTCGAAGGCAAGCTTCAACTATATCAGCGAGCCGATGGAGTTGAGTTGTTCATCTCCCAGTTTTGGTGTTCCCAATGATAGAGGCGTAGTGGAGATTGCGCGGTTGGACTGTAGTGCCTGTTGCACCCCTTGGAGTTCAAACTCAATTCTATTGTACATCTCCTCATTCTTAACTTCTTTCTTCTCTTCTATCTCCAGCGAAGCATCGTTCAGGGCTGCTATGATGAAGTTGAAATCATCAGAGGTGAGGATGGATTGCATCTTAGTTATAGGGGGGGCTTTGATCTCTTCCAGGAGGAGGGTTTCAGGGGGAAACCTTCCTTTTCTTTGAGGGGTCCTCTCTGTATTTGGGCGATGTTACTTTTCCTTTCCTTTGTTCAGCTTCTGTGCCATCTATCTCTTCTCCATCAACTCCTTTCTCTAGTGATATGGAAGCAATCTTCACCGAGGCACTGCTTAAATCTTCTACTTCGTTAGTCTTCTTTTTTTTGGTAGGTCCAGGTGTATCATGTGCAGCTTCTGGGCTGTCAATGTCAGATATCTCCGCAGGGTCTGCTGGAATGAGGAGGTCTGATGACCAGTCCTTGGTGATCTCCTCTAATTCCTCCTCCATCAACTTGCAATAGGACTGAAGAGGTTGCTTGTGCTCGTCGGTGCACACTGTGATATAAATGAAATGTCGATCAACACTGAACTTCATCAAAGACCTGAATCGATGTAAATTGTTCAGCATCATGCGAGGCTTGGACTGTATGGATATATTCAATTGATTGTAGTATGTATGGAACACAACATTTGAATTCCATTTCTTATTCATGTCACTTGAGTACCACAATTTACTGAACTTCGCGGCCAATGGTTTGAAAGGCTCGATGTCCGGGAAGGTCGCACCTTCCAACATCTCGGTGATGAAAGTGATCAAGATCAAGAGCCAACTGAAATGGAATTCATATCCTTGATCTTGTGCTTCTCTGCAGTCAAGTTCCAACTGGTTCACCAGGTACTTCGCCCAATTCATTTGTAGGTCCTCCACACACTTCCCTGGGAGGTTGACTACAAAACCGGTGACTTGGGTGGGTCGGTTCTTGCGTACTAACTTCCCTGCAATCAATTGATAGGTGAAGTGCACTGCACCATTCTGAATAAAGGCTACCTTGTAGCCTTTTATTCCCTTCTCGACATCGCCATAAGTGTCCTTGATATTTTGTGCGAGAGCGAGGTCCATGGCTTTTCCAAGATAGAAATCATGTGGGTCGGGTCCTTGCATACTCACACCCATGATCCGGTTGATCAAGGTCGGATCCACTGTGATATGGCTGTTTAGCCACAAATATCTGCCATGGTAACAAAACAACAACATCTTGACACATGCATTCACCTCTTGGTGTCTTCCGAAGTGGGGGATTTTCATCACGTTGAGTAGGGTGGACTGTGCGAGGTTATGGGTCCATGCTTGGGGAATTACCTTTGAGTTTTTCCCTTTTGTTCTAGTCAGATACTTATGTGGGGCTAACATGTTGTAGACTTTGCGATCTCCAAGGTTGAAGTCACTAAAATTCAATGCTGAGATCTTATCTTGGTCTGCTCGCACTGCGCGTATCCCCTTCAGGAGGTACACAGTGACCAAAGCGTACTCGAAATATCTAGGTACGTTGTCGCAGTTTACAACACCTCTCAAAGGTGGTATATAGGTGGGTAAGATAGTCGAGATCAGTTTAGAATTCGATAAGTCATCCCTGTGCTTAGTTCGCTTCTCATCGAACGATCGGGATAGTCCTGCTCGACGAGCACTTGATGGAGAAGCTAGAAGTCCTCTCATGGATGATGCTTTCATACCTATAGACATCAACATGACTCTTTTAGTCATGAGGTCGATCAAAACTTCCTCAACAAATTTTTTTGCAGCGCTCAACTCATCCGACATACACGCTCAGGGTTAATAATCTCAGGTTTGGGGGGTAGCTTAGACACAAAGAGGAAGCACGATGATCACTGTATAAACTCAACTTATTCTACGGGCTCAAATTTTCAATTGGAAAAAGTGTTATCGGTGTGTGGTGCGGTGGGATAAATAGGTAACTCGACAACGGGTCACTTGCAATGGGTATGAGGCCTTCATTAAATAGGTTATGTTCGTTATGGCGCAGTCCCAACGGTCGGATGGCGAGCTGGCTGGTCATAAATGGCTTTCTATCTGTTCGGAGCATTGATACAATGGTTATAATCTCCCCAACGGCTATATTGCTTCGTCATGGAGAAGTTCCATGTGTCGTTGTTCTGATATCCCGACGAAGCTCAAATTTTGCAAATTTTCCTTCTATGAGGTTCCCTCTAAAAGCCTTCTCCAACTTATCGATCTTGGCTCTCTTCTTACTTAACTTTCTAGCCTTATTTCCAGTGAGCTTCGTCTCAGTATTCCTTTTTCCAGATTGATTTTTGTCTTCTTTTGACCTAGTCACTTTGCGTTGTTGAGATTCTTCCCTAGGGTTCCCGGATAATACTTCTTCTTTGTTTGGGATAGGTACTTCAATCTTCTATGGATCCTCTAGTGTTCTTGCAACTTCGACATCCAGGTCTCTAGTGTTAAATAGCTTCGATCTATTCTCTTGTTCTTCAATTAAGTGTGCGATCCTTCTAGTCATGAAATCTTTTAACTCTTGTTTCTTTTGTTGCAAACCTTCTTCTTCTTCCTTTCGCCTGACTTGATCTCTGTCAATCCAAGGTTTTCCTAGTAACATGGTAAATGGGGCGTTTTTCTCAATAAATTTAATAATCTCAAAATCTTCTTCTGTCAAAGTTTCATTAACATTCATAGGTATGTGAGCGATCTTCCCACATAGGTTTATCGACTTTCCTCTGAATAACCCTATTCCTCCTAATGAAGGAATCATAGCAGGCTTTCCTAAAGTTCCCAAGTTCTTTTTTTCATAATATTCACCCGTGTTTCCTCATCCAGAACATAGTCAATGTCGAAGTCTCCTATTCTTACTTCAAGGCATTCTTTTTCTTTGAAGATCTCTGATAATCTGACATGTTGGTGGTCATTCAGGGTTTCTTTCATTTGTAGCAATACTTTCTCTGATTCTTTCTGGGGTTCTTCTATTTCTGGATCTTCCTTAGGGTTTTCTTGATTCAGATTCATTCCTTCCATCTTAGCAATCATTCTAGGGCAATCCAACACTTCATGGTCCATAGATTTACAACAAAGACAACTAGGTCTTTTCCCAGGGCATTCCTTAGCAAGATGTCCCGATCTTCTGCAACTGTAACAGAGAGTTAATCCTCTCTTTCATTTAAGTGATCCCCAACCTTTCCTGTATTGAGCGCTAGGCTCATAGGAGCTAACCTGCAAAAAAATATTTCTAGGATCCTGCATCCATTTGTTAGTCCAAACATTCTTTCTATGCATGGGTATAACATATTTTTCACTATTCTTATCAGATCTATTCATATCAAATCTTCTTTCATCTGTTAATACCCTAGTTTTCAAGCTAGGATAGAATCTATCAAACATACCTAGATTCATACTTTTGAAACAAAAATTTCCACTAATCTTACTTCTATAAAGCACAAAGCCTTCAGATCTATAACTTTTCACTATTCTTACCTGTATCAGAGCACAGAACTTACAGATCTTACCTCTTTTCTTCATATATGACCTATTTTCTTGATACAGAGCTCCTCAGGTCAAGTAGAATGTCGTGTACCAGGACAACAGATCTACGCACAGAGATTTCACAATCTCAGGTCGAATCTTTGCACAAAGGTTCTTCTTTCTTAGTTCCCAGCAATCACAGTTTCAGGTCCGATACTGCGCACTTCAGCAGTAGATCTATGCATAGAACTTCTCTTCAGTTCCCAGCAATCACAGTTTCAGGTCTAAAACTGCTCACTTCAGCAGTATATCTATGCAGAAAACTTCTCTTCAGTTCCCAACAATCACAGTTTCAGGTCCTGACAACGGAACCATTTTTTGGCACAGGGGCAGACCTAGGGTTCAATGCTACAATAGCGCACCAACAAAACCCTGACTACCAGCCCTTTCAGCAACACCTACGAAGCAGATGAAGTCTCACCTGAGGTAGAGGCAGGGGTGGTTGCAGGACTCGAGTGTCTGCAACCTTAGATGGGACACCGATTTGTGATTATAATACTTAACAGAGCACTTTAGCATCAACAGTTCATCAATATTCAACCCAATAACTATTGCACAGATAGAACAGAGCATCGCATCATTCACTCAGATCTGATGTATTTAAGCACTTTATCATAAACAAGCAGGTTATATCTAGCATATCAAGCACTAAGCACCTTCATATAGGTCAAATCTAACATTCTTACACATCATTAGCACAAAGCATCAACAGATTTATCTATCTCTATCAAAGCACTTAGCAAGAGAAGTTATAAACACATCAAGACAAGCACAAAGCGGAACAACATAGTGTTTACATGGTTCACCCCCACCCTGGGGCTACGTCCACCAACTCTTCTTCTTTATTGTCTTCAATCAATCGGTTACAAGCAGAGAGCCTCAAAACCCTACTTCGCCTAGGACAGGTATCTATGCACCTCGCTAGATCCTCCTTCCTTGCATTACATCACAAAGCACTTGATTGCATGTTACAATACCTTGCACCTAGCTCTACAAGTCTCTCCTAGTATGCACAGAGCATCTACAAACCATACTTGCACTCAACACTTAGCTTATCAGCCTCACATCACATAGATCCCTTTTCTTCTTCTTCTCTTACATAGCCTAGACATCTATTTATACATTACAAAATAGCCCTAAACATGGATAAACCCATGGGATGACATCCCATGCCCGTTACATAATCCCAAATCCCAAAAAGAACCCAAAAAGGGGTCGAGATCCGTGATCTCCGCTTCGTCTTGCACTCCTCCTTCGACAGGCTGTCGAAGTCCCAAAATAGGTCAAACTTGACCAAATCCCTCAAAACTTGGTCAAGGGCCAACACTCATCAGCAATAAGAAAACTCGAGAATTTTCACATGTAAACTCATAAAATGCAACCAAAGTAAATTATTCTTAGACTATTAATCAACACAACGTTGTGGGTTGCAAAATTGGTCAATTTAACAAGTATTAGGTTGAATAATGAACACAATACCAATGTTTTGGTGGTAATTAGTCATACAAGATAGATAAGAATGGGCTAATTAAAGATCCCATCATAAACCCTCAGTTTGGATGAGATGGTATGACCAAGTAGATGAAACATAAGCATGACTCAAGATCCCCCATTAAAACCTCTTAATCAGGACAGAGCAAATCTACAAGACCCAATCACACCTATCCATAACTGAAAGTAGGAATGGACAACAATCATCAAGAAAAAGAAAAACACTCCAATCACACAACCAATGATGACTAGAAATTGATATTATCATTTATTTTAGACATATATTATTTTTTCAATGTGTTATATTCATAATTTGTTATATTTATAATTGATTCACATATATTCTTGTATTTCAGGTTTTCAAAGAAATTTTGAGCAAAATGAAATTTTAAGAGTGGGCAGAATATTGTATCTTTTGAAGATGATTGTATCTTTTGAAGATGGATATGTCTCCCACATTCGATTGTAGCCACCTCTTTTCCTCTTTTTGTATTACACAATTATCTAGTCAAACCAAAACATTTTTAATACAAATCATACTTATTTTATGATTTAAAAAACATATTAACCTTATTATATGCAACTTACTTGATAAATAAATTTACCTTTCTAAATAACACATGGAAGCTCCATAGTATCTAACCGCCTTGGTACATTATAAAGAACAAATACTATTTTTAGTTAAGTGGAAATAAAAAGTGGTATGTTCTATTAATAAGATAGGAATTTTTTATAAATAATGCAAAAATTGTGATTCATGTAGAAATTGTATGAGTTGCAACTAAAGTTGATATAATGGTTATCGAATTGTTAAGTTGTTTTATTGTGATATTTTATAATTTATAACCTTAAAATTAAAATTAAAGATAATATATCTTATTTTATTTTATTTTCATAAAAATGAGTTTTTTCTATTAAAAGTATAACTATGATTATGTACCTAATTTACAAGTGTAAGATAAATTAGGATAATATGAGGCTTCTTAAGATTATTTCAAACTCTAGTTAAAACCACCTGTAACTTAAGTGGGGCTAGTATAAAGATGTCAAGTTTTAGATAAATTATTGGGGAACAAAGAAAAAGGTCAATTTGTAAAATAACATAATGTTAGAAATATTTTTACATCTAAATTTAAGGAAAAATTGTGTTGCAAAAAAGAATTAGAGGATAAAAGAAAATTAAGATATTATAAGGAGGTGATCAACCCTAATTTGGAAGATGAAAAATATCTCTCTATTTTAGCTAGTGTAAAGAAGAAAATCAACAATGCTAAAATAAGAACAAACTCTCATGAGCTCTATAGTGAAATAAAGCATTGAACAATTCATAAAAAGTTTTGTGTTGAAAGAATTTGTCATCTTTGTGACACTAAGAGGGTTGAATATGAAAAACATTTTCTCTTAGATTGTCCTCCCTACACCCACATTAAATCACAATTTCAAAATGTTTGTTGAGATACCGACCTTCCTAATCTTTTAACTCATAAAAATTATGGTGATATAGGAACACTCCTCTTAAAGCTTTCTAAGCACATAAATAAAATTCTAATGTGAACCAAGTAATTTGTTATATTTCATAAGGTTCCATAGACCAAATCTAGTCTTGATGGTAGTTAATCACCACCACCATCATGGTAGTTATGATTTCTTATATTTTTTCTTCTTGTTTGATTAAAAAATGCTTTTAATAAATCTATTTTCAACATTTAATATTGAATGTCGAATATATTTTCGATACGAACAATAATGAAGTGGTTGAAAGGAAAAGTTGTTTTCTTCCTCGCGTAAGTTTAAATTCCACTTTGTGAGATGTTTGCTCTTCATCATCTAATTGTTGTTGAGATATAAATAATTATTTCACAATATTAATATATTTTGGTCAATCGTGTATAGTTTAAGTGGTTGAAAGGAAAAGTTGCTTGCTTCCTCGCTTAAGTTTAAATTCCACTTTGTGAGATGTTTGATCTTCATCATCTAATTGTTGTTGAGATGTTAACTTGACCTTAAACCTTGAAAAATCCAATTTTTTATTATTGTTTTTTAAAAAAGAATTATTTTATTAATAATGATTATGATTTAATTTTAAGGTCACATTAATGTAGATATTATTCAATAATTTGATTGCTAAATTCTATGAAGATGTATATGTCCTACCCTCTTTAGATTTGAACGTGTAACCTCTTAAGAGAAAACACATATTCTTAATCATTAAACCTATTATAAAATTTTATCTCAATCCATTAAAACATAATCCAATAAATTAATTTATCTTATAAAAATTAAAAAATTGATTGTTTAAAATAAATTCACCAAAAATTTATAAAACCAATTCCTAAAAATCTCACTAAGTTACAATTACTAATATAATTTTTTACTATTACTCAAATACTTATGACTAACCCTTTTCCTACCACAAAATTACTCATTAAAAAACATACACTTAAATTAAGAATAGATGGCCTTGCCTAAATTCGAATTCAAATGTAAATATTTATTGTTACCAAAACATATCATGTCTTTGAATGGTTGTGGAAATATTTGTTGTCATCAAAACATATGATGCCCTTAAATGGTTTTGCTTAATAGATTTGAGTGGAAAATTCAAAGAGAATTGGTATATATATATATATATATATATATATATATATATATAT
>JZKD02S0626977.1:0-15384 GCA_000966675.3 Picea glauca | reverse complement strand
TTCAACCCCTTCTTCCCCTAAAATGAGGTACAATCCCTTCTTGGGCCAGTACACCCAAAAATCCCAAAGAAAGGGGACAAAAAATGGGGGAAGTGTGAAAAATGGTAAGTATGATCGAGAATGGCATGATGGCTTGTCAAGGAGACCTTCCAGTAGTAAACCCATCCCTAGGGTGACCACTTACTAGGGCCCAATGTCAACCACCATAGTGAAATAGGGAAAAGAGAATAATTTCCAAATAGATGTTCTATAATCAAAAGAAGCTCTAAATGAAACATACTCAAATGACTCAAATATTAAAGTGACACTTACCACAATACCTAACTTGTACCTTGTGGAGCAATACCCATTGTCTTCCAGAAGCAAGCTGATGTGGTTGATGTCATCATCACAAATCTAGGAAACATGGTGGTGAAGTGGATCTCTATCTGTGCATGTGGACATTGTCAGTCATCTGTCTCTTGATACTCCATGTCTTCAACCTGATTGCCTTGAGACATCATCTCCTTAGTTATCCCTAGAAATTGGGGATAACATCTAGCTCCTACTCGAGGACATATGCCCATCATAGAGTGCATGAGAACCTTAGAATCTCATGGTCAGACCTGTGCCTACACTGAAACATAAAAACATAAAATCTAGGGTGGTTCACTCACCCTTTGCTCATATATATCAAAAATTAAAATCTCAAAAATGACAACTAATCTAGAAAAGAAAATTTTATACTTTTCATATAATATGATGAAAGTGAAGCATGTAAATAAAAAATGCAAGTGGAGAAAAGTGAAATGTATATAAACTACCATGAGAAATCAAGATGACCTACCTACTTACATGTGGCCCTAAAGATCAGGTGTTGAAAATTTCAGGTGAATTCATACAACCACTGTAACCACCTGCTCAAAATTTCATCATGGTATCTCCCCGTATGCTTAATCATGTAGTACAACAAAGATAATTCAAGAATAAAATAGTCATAAGAATAAGAAAGCATGCAATTAATCATATAAAGAAACTCATGGAGATGGGTGGGAGGGAGGAAATCATGCTGGAGAGAATGGCCACAAGCCTAATCAATCTATCTCTGAATAAGACTACCGCATATAGACGATGATTCATATCCATCCATGCATAAAGATCCACTACTTGTTGAATACTAAGAGAAGATGAGAGATTAGAATAACATCACATGGCTTCCCTAAGAAGAAGATAAAAGGTAAGGGATAGCCTCATGTCCAGAGAAAGAAATATTTTTTCTACTGAAATAATTTTTCCCTTTCATCTTTGTATCCTTTAAAAATGACTTAGGAAGAAAATAATTTTTCTATGCAATGTGAGCCTTTGATTTCTCTTGGATGACCAAGTCCTTGTATCCATCAAAATCTGAGCACAAAGGTGGTTGGAAATATTCATAGAACAAATCTGAACCCTCAAAAGGATGTGAATCACAAATCCCAATGGATAAATGAAAGTCATCATGAGTGTACGGTGACAATTCATCCTCACCTATATGGAATAAATCTATGACCATATCATCATCAGGATGCCAATCATTTGAATCATATGCGCATGAAGACCAGTCTTCTGAAGATGACATCTCATCCATGTTTTCTTGAGAACCACCCTCAATGTCATAAATGGGATCTCTATCAAAATTGAATCCCATATCCCATCTACATCTCTCAATCTGCATGACACAATCAAGGTGTTGATCAACCATGTCTAAGAGTTCCCCCATAGAAATATCTTCATCCTTTGGAATAATCACTTCTTCATATTTATGGGGAGGAATAAAGCAAGGTTTATAAATTTCATCTTAATTAAGAGAGATAAAGGGAATTGATGTCTCATCTGGATTATCATCCTGTGGCACTAAATAAAATTCATTTTCTTCATGGACACGCCCCTCCATCACTTTTCCTCACAAGGGTCTTGATCTTGTTGAGGGGTGTGAGATCCTTTGACTCAATAGTAGGATACAAACCTGCCTTAGAGGCCCAATTAGACTCTGCAGTGTTTTATGGGTGGAATGGTTCTCCTGATCTTATGATCTAGCCAATTTACTGATGGGATTTACTTAGTGATTGATAGGGTATTTTCAGTGAAAGTTCCTCCTTCAAATTAAATGTTTCTCTTTTGTCTTTTCTGTTATTATATGAGTTTGATAAAGTAAGGTGTGATGGTATAAACCGACTGGTAGAGGGGATTATTAACTATTGAATAATTTTTAGCCCAGGATAACCAATGTCTTTAATATTCCGAACTCAGGAAGACCAATGTCTTTCATCTTCCGAACTCAGGTGATCCAAACTCTGGAAGACCAATGTCTTTCATCTTCCGATTGATATTCTCCAAAATTTTCTCACACTCGACCCACCTTTCCTGTATCTTTCGTTGAGGTTCATAGGCCATAGTTACCCAATATTTGACCACCTTCATAATTCAATAGATGTTGCTATCCATCATCACTCGTATGCCATGATCCTCCCTATCTTGGCCCTTCTGTACTGCCCTGATATAATCGATTCATTCTATAGCTTGGTATGCCTTTTCATACCATATCTCCACATCTTTACAAGTTTCCAGTGCCATGAGAGTGTCTTCTTGAAAATCAGCTACACATGTAGTGAAGAGATGTATTTCGCTTGTGAATTGTCAGTATGCTTCTCAGAATTCACTCTCCAGGAACGTTGTTGCTTGCATTGAGTCCTGATGATATTTTTCCAGATGGTGCAGATGGTCCATATCCTTCTTTATGACGGCTAGTTTGTTTTCATCTCATTTTGCTCGATCCAGCGTGGCATCTGTTATAGCCATCCCTACATCGATTAGCTCAGTTTTCTTCACATTTTTCTATGTTGAGAAACCTTTCTTCTATTGTGATGAGAATCATGCTATCTAGCATGAGCCTCCTTTTCTTGGTTGTCCTCCTCATTATGGCTTTCCTCTTTCAGTCGTAAGAAATTGCATGTATATCGACAACCTCATATATAGGCTCAGGGATCTTGTTGGTCTCCTCAGTTCAGAGTGTTTCCCAGGCTTCCTACCATATATATTTGTTCTAGGACTGGCTCTTCTACTTCTTTGACAGGGGAAACTTATTTATATTCCAATGTCTTGACCTCTAGTTGGCGTTCATCGCTTGGTGGAGTATTGGCTTTAAATGGAGAGACAGTCACAGGCTCAACACTCGATTGGTGATTGGCTATTGAGGTGCCAATGTCTAGCTACTACAAATCCTCTTCTTTTTCAACAGAGCCTAGGTCATCCCTGGAGCTATCTTTCGGGGTCCCCGATAGGTCGATAAATTCAGTGTCTAGGATACTATCGACCTCATGGTTTTCCTGTCGAGGGTTTAGAATCGAAGCATCAGAGGTTGGCGCAAATTTTTCCCCTAGTTCTTTCTCCTATGTGATTGGTACTAGATTTATAAGCAAGACCTTTGAGCTCTCTTCATCATCATAGGTGGAAATTAGATCAAATAGGATGTTAGGCACACCCATTTCACCTGGTGTTATTGGAATTCCTGTTGGGCTAGGATAGTCATTGGTGATGCCTATGGTGATGGAATTTTGGGGTTTTCTAGATCGACGGTTTCCTCTAGTGGGGTTGATTATGAGCCATTTAACTCCTCTCTGATGTTGATTGGGTCGGCCAGGGTGATCCTCATAGGTTCTAACAGCTAGGGGTCATTTTCTAACCTCTGGATGACCTTTTGTGCTTCTTCTAATAACAACATCCCCTACCTATGTGCCTCTATGGATTCTACTGCTATGTTTTCTTCCCTAACCCTGAGGGCTTCTTGATCCATTTGTTTTATTGTTTCGACTTGTTAATCCATACTCATAGCTTTAAACCTAGTTATATTTGGGTTATCTTTTCTCTGTAGCACCACCTCCCAGACATGAGAAGATTATGTCCAACAGATAAAAAGACATATGAAAATCGGGTGCTTCTCCTGTTGGACACACCTACCACACTTAGAGGGAGGGGTGTGAATGAGTGTGGGGATCTTTTCCCCACAACTTCCCTCTTACACAAAACTCATTAGTTAGCATTCAACATTTACTCATTACTCATTGTTTTCATTAATAATCATTTATATGTGAATACATATCAGCAACATATATCAACAATATATCATCAACAAATCATCTCCACAAGGAACACAAGATGTATGTACAAATTTTCTTTTTATTATGGACTTCAATCTAGGGGTTTTTCATAAATAAATGAATAGAGTACAACTCTACAAGAGAACTAGCTCTATATGCAAGACTCAACTTACATTCTTAGCATCAAATGAGATGAGGCAACAATCCTCAACATATATCAATCTGTACCATAAACAAGTGCATCAACCATGCACCAACCTGTGTCAAACAACCTGTAATCAACCTGTACCATAAACAAGTGAATCCAACCATGTACCAAGTATATACCAATAATGTGTCAAATACTCATAAACAATGACTCATCAATATGTACCAACATCATCAACTATACACCTCATGTATGTGTCAACTCATCAACTGCTTGTCTCAACCATGACTAGTTTTGGATTAGTCAACAACCCTAACTTTAAATAATCATAACTTTGTACCTGTAATGAATAAAGATATGAAACTGATATACAATGCTATTCATTGTGTTTTATGCAATTCCTCTAGGTTTCACTACTTGGAACCTCTCAGAAAAGGAGTTATAGAAAAAATGGCATACCTTGTTGAATTCTGGCTTATTCTAGAGGGCGACCTTGTAGAGCGTGCCCCACACATAATATTTGTTGAATAGATATGAAACTATTACAAAACATACTGCAGAATATACTATAACCAACACAATTTTTCTCACTAAATTTGGATCTGTTATGAAGAAGTTATGACATTTTTACCCGAAACACCTGTTTTAGAATAGTTTCAAGACTAGCCACAAACCCTATTTTCCACGGAGTGTATCTCCAAAAATACAACCACCCACAAGACGATTTTTTTACCACGGATAATTAGATATGTTTCCTCAATGTCATATCAATCTTACGATCTGAATCATTTCAGAAAAAAATTTATTGTGAAAATGGTGAGATGACCTGTAAATAGCATACCTTAGAAAGAATCATGAAAATAATTTATCCTCCCTTTAATTCCAGCCCTCTTTTCTTCACCTTCCCTTTGAAATTCGGCTTAGATATCCTTTGGTTACCTCAGTCACCTATATATCTTCAATATTCTCAAGTGTGATCTGAAATGAGAGATCCTTGCCTCTTATTTATACTCACCATCTTCTAGGTCACTTAACCCATTTCTAGGTCACTTAACCCATTTATAGGTCACTTAACCTATTTTACTCATTTTTAGGGTTAACCACTTTCCATAATTAGAAAGTTCTCCATTACTTTATCATTTAAATATTCCTCCTTGACTTTGTCACCTCACTTTATCATTTAGATAATCTTCTTTTATTTTGTCACTTCACTTTATTATTTAAATAATCCTTCTTGACTTTGTCACTTTACTTTATCGTTTAAATAATGATTTCTTCTTTTAGGTCACTGTGACTTCTTTGAACTTGGGGGATTCAAGCCTTCATATGGGGGTCCTTCATCTTCGTAAGGCCATAACTCTCAAACCATGAGGAGTTATGTGACATTCCACATACCACCGGAAATGACATGACAAGCAATATCCATATAGGATAGTTTCACCAACAATTTCCTTGATATTCATCTCATTATTCCACATACAAGAATGGGTCCTCCAAACATTCTTCTAGGATAACTCAATCTACAAAGCGTCTTCCCGTGATGGATTTCACCATAAGGGGACCACTTTGGAGTTCATCCATTTGTGAACCTTATCAATCAGGATAAGACAATAATGAGAGCATGGGTCCTCCAACCATTCCTCTAGGATAACTCAATCCGCAAAGTGTCTTCCCATGAGAGATTTCACCATAAGGGGACCACTTTGGAGTTCATCCATTTGTGCACCTTATCAATCATGATAAGACAATAATGAGTCATATATACATTTTTACAACAATGCATCATATACCAATGAAACCACATTGATCCATCTTCATCATGTATCAATGACAACTCATTGATCCATCTTCATCTATGCATTCTCATCAAGGACAATGCATATTACATTACACCAATCATMAATCAATCAATCACTTGACATCAATCAATGACATCAATCAATCAAACCATTGGCATCAATGAMAAAATGATCYAACATCTCCATCCTTTGGTGTCYAGGCCTSCATTATGTTGGTGMTCAATTKTTTAGAAATGATTGTTCCCCAGTTGAAAYTRCTCCCAGAGATGGCCACAGTGTATGCCATGGGAATCCATGCCTYCGAAAAMTTAGTGCAATCCCTCTCCCTGTAAAATCRGTAGATTAGAGCCATTAAATAAATGTATGGRTCCCTTATATTTGTTGTCTCGTACCATTCGTTGCTCCGGTTTGTGATTTTTTTGTCTTCCTACCACCAGGAAGCCATCAATCGAATGGTGTCATGGAAATCATAGAATTTTACTAMRAAATMTTTGTTTAACCRCTCCTCTGGGTCACTGAGCTTGTAGTATTTCTAGACCTCTTTTGGGAGAAAAACATMGATGCATCYGCCATTCTCATCATTGACTAGGCACTTCATTGTGTYTGTATAATCGATTATCCACCCCARGGTCTCAATACAGGGCACGATCGRGGTCTGACAGGATACCATATGCAGGCATGACTACCATATGTTTGGAAAAACCTGATCRTCRAGCGTCCTTACATTYRGGTCRYCGTGRGGGATAAATTCTGGGTCATCTTCCTGGTTAATCCTATTGATCAAATCTCCCCACTGCGGGAGCATTATCTTTGATCRAKTTCTCRCCTATGTGTCACCAAATTCAAGGGGCTGGAAAAATTCCTTCTTAGTTRACGTTCTTATGAMCGACTCCTCTTTASTAGAAAATTCCAACTGCCTYGCATCATCGAGAGAAGATATTTTACCGAACTTCGCTTCCTTCAACTTTGGTGCCCTTGGCGAGCGTATGKTCATTGGCTTCCTTGGAGGAATKTTCCTACAGAKAGAGCATAKTTAGACACCATATTTCATAGAGGACACTAATATATAAATAAAATGCGACCGTCAAAATGATAAAATCAAAACATACCTCTTCTTCACACTAGCTTAACTTGGTTTTGAAATTTTGAGAATCGAGTGCAACTCTTGAGATGCTCTTTTCGCTTCTTTGACTGCTCTAGAAATGAGAAACTTGTGTACAGAATGTTGGGTTTTGAAACTACATTATTAATTTAAACATAGAAAATACTTACCTTGTCGCATCATTTCTTCAATTTGAGGAGTAAGTGTGGTTTTACAAAATCTGTCACCAAGATCCACATATGATCAAGATTAAATGCAGTCGTAGGTTGGTGGTGCAGGAGTGGGCTACATTGTGGTCTATCGACAATTTAAAATTCCCATTATTCAGTCGGAGAACAGGGTAGAAAAGAATGCAAAGTGAAACATTAATTGTCTTATTAAATGACATAATCCGATCTTATTTTGTGCTGAAAATGTCCCATCATTCCACTAATTTAAACGGGTGGATCGGGGGTCATCGTTTTTCTTAAACAATGTTTGTTTATATCTCTTGGAAAAATATTTGATGTTGATCCATCTTTTCATACAATGATAATGTGGAAATGTTGACCTAGAAGTGTGACTAGGACACAGGGAATCCTAAAGTGACTCGAGATGAAACTAGACCGTACGAAATGCCTAAGTGGTAGAGACATGTGGCGTTTGAATTTGGATCCTTATCCTAAGAGTTTATTCGGAATTGGGGATTTTCGTTAGATATGTGCTTTGAAAAACAAGTCCTACCCCACCTATGTCGAAGAAGTATCAAGGATAGACGATTGACGAGATTTTGAAACAAGTGTTCTTGTACCCCCCCTTGAAACTTGTCAATGTTGAAGATGCATCGGTGATCATTCCTCAACACGAGAAAATTTCCACAATTTAAATATTTGGGATTTCACTAGACCCAAACAATGCATCAGTAATCAGTGATTGGAGGTTCTTTATGACCCATGTTAGTGTCTTACCCTTTCATATTTCACCGACGTCGATGGGATATCGATAATTTCCTGAAACATCTTTGTGAACAATCAACATAGATCTCCTCTTTTTTTTCCCTATGTCGATGATACATCGGGGATTGACAATTACTGCTACTATGTGGTCATTTTCTTTCTCGGATTTCGTTGATTCTGAAAATAGGTGCATGGGTCACAATTTTAGCTCTTAATTCTTAGTTAAAATGCCAAGTTCGTTTTAGAGAAAAAGGTTTCAATTTGATAGGTCCAAATAAATCCAAACGTGATCGATCATGAAACATATAAAAAAAACTTAATGATCCCTACACAACGAACTCAATTCAGAAAAAAGAAAAAAGTAAACAAGTGGTACCCAAAAGAGAAAAAATTTCATAAAATATTTTAGGGTGTGTTGAGCGGTCAACAAATTCCAATTATCTAGGTGAAAAAAAAATATTTGCTCCTTCCTTCGGGTTTAACTTGTGCAGAAGTTGGTTGAGAAACTAACTAGCTTCACTTTCATTAGAGTATTTCTTATCCATGTGTTTACAACTTCACAGGTTCTTGAATCTGGATATGCCTATGGACTTCATCCCTTATCCCACCTTCATTCCTCTTGACCATGACCAATGTGCCTCTTTGACAAGAGTCAGGTAATGCATTCATGGGCTTGAGGTCGTTTTAGTTATAATTATTCCCTTTCCATGGTGTTTCTTCATTTCCAGCGAGCATCCATAGCCCTGATGGAGTCACCCTGATGCCAAAGAAATTTCTCCACTTCCAGCGAGCGTCCATATCCCCATCGGAGTTATCTACATACCCTCTCTAACTTTGCACTCATTTAAATATAATTTATTTTCTTCTAGAGGAAATGCCCCAAGTGAGTTGGAGAGGAGGATGTATGTTATCTTCAAGGTGAAATAGTTAAGGTGAAATCCTTCCTAGATCTATCTAGAGGTACATGTGATCCTTTGCACCTAGCCATGTTTCCCTTTGGGATTTACCAAACCACCAGGCAGATATTTTATCACTTACCAATGTTGTTTGTTTTACAAAGATGAGATATAGATCTCCTTTAAGAAATTTTTAATTGCCCAATGTTTCTTATGTCACACGTAAGCATAAGTTGGGAGCATAGTTTTCTACACCATATTTATTAAAGTCAACCACTGCTTTATGGAACACAACTTAATTACAAGAAAAAACCAAGGAAAAAAAAGGCAAAAAAAATAAATTTGCAGCAAACTTACCCTAAACCTACACATTTATCCTAATTAGAATATATTCTAAAAGAAACATGAAAAATAAACATTTTCTTTTAACAGAAGTATTGTTTTAGGGCTTGTCCATTCAATGGGAGGGTGTTGGGTTCCCCCCTCAATTTTTTCAACTGATACGTGCCTGCCCCAATTTTCTCAAATACTTGGAAAGGTCTGAGCCATAGATTTTGAATCTTCAAATGTTTTCCCTTAGGTTCATTTTCTCTATCCCATTTCAGGACTAAGTATCCTACTTAAAAACTCTTCTCTTTGGCCTTATGCTTGTCAAACCATATTTTAACTATTTGTTGATGAGTGGTAAACTTATATTTTCCTTTCTCCCTTTCCTCTTCAAGCATGAGGAGGGCATGAATTCTTTGTTGGATCACTGAAGAGGGTTTTCCTCTTGAAGCCTGAGAAAGCTGAAGTGATGGAAGATACAAACCATTTGGGAGAATGGCTTCTTGTCCATATACCAAAAAGTATGGAGAGTTTCCTATAGCTTCCTTAGGTGTTACTCTATCTTCCCATAAGGCATTATGAATAAATCTATGCCAATTCCTCTGATTGTCTGCGATTGTTTTCTTCAAGATCCTCACTAGGATTTTATTAGTTGATTTTGCCACCCCATTTCCTTGTGGGTAGTAGTTTGTAGAGTATCTTATTATGATTCCTTTGTCCAGAGTGAACTATGTTAATAGAGTAGAATAAAAGTAGGAAATGTTGTCAAAAATGATAATGGAAGGAATCCCAAACCTTGTGATCAATTGTTGTTCTATGAATTGGATTACAACCTTTTAATTCATGTGAGTTAGAGGGATGGCCTCTGCTCATTTTCTGAAATAATTTGTAGCAATCAGTATATATTTATGTTGTTTTGAATAATTCATAGTAATATCCCCTATGAAGTCTATCCCCCATTGCTCGAACAATTTGGATATGGTCACTGGTTGGAGTGGGACAACTTCCCTCTTTTCTCTACCAATGCTTATTTGACAAGATTTACAGTTTCTAGTGTATGTATGAGCGTCCCTAAATAGACTGGGCCAGTAATAATCGGCTCTTAATATTTTGTGAGATGTGGTATCTCCTACAAAGTGTCCACCCACATGACTATCATGGAGATACCCCATAACCCTTTCTTCATCTTCATGTTAGAGACATATTAAGAGTACTCCATCATAATTTACGCGAAAAAGTACTAAATTTACGAGGCAATATTGCACAGATTTTAGACTGAGAGCTCTCCTTTCCTTAGGGCTTAGTTTTTTGGGGCAAGTCCCATGATGTAGGAGGTAAGTCAATTTTCCATACCAAGATTCTTTCCCTGGGGGAATGTATAAAGCTTCATTGCACCATAATGATAATTCATTCTCCCACCCGAGGTCTTCATTTATTAGATCTTGGGCTTCTGCGGCCAGTTTACACTATCCTTGTCCCTTAATTAATTTGGCAGGTTTTATATCTAGATCAAATTCTTGGACAACTACCATCCAATTTCCCCTTCTCTCTCCCATATTCTATTGAGTGAATAGGGATCGGACCATGGGATGAGGCACGATGAATTTGGTGTGATTTTTCAGGACGTAAGATTTGAAATGTTTTACTTCTTTGTATACCACATAAGCCTATTTGTCTATAGAAGGGTAGTTCAATTCAGCTCCTTGGAGATTAGTGCTCATAAATGATATCGATGCCTCATTGTTGTCATCATCCTTCTGGGTCAATATTGCAGGTAAGGATTGGTTGAAGGCGAAAGTATAGAGGAAAAAATATTTACTAAAGTTGGGACTTCACAGCACCGGAGCTTGAGAGATTGCAATCTTGATATTGTTGAAGGCATGTTTTTGCTCGTCATCTCACTTAAACTCTCCATCCTTGCGAATAATTTTTGTAAGGGTTTGAAAGTTTCATTGAAATTGGGCAGGAACTTCCTCACAAAGTTAATTTTCCCAAATAATGATTGCATAGCCTTTTTGTTATGGGGTAAGGGAGGCTGAGCTATTTCCTTTATTCATTTGAGGTCTATACGAATTCTTGCTTGAGATGTAATATGACCTAGTAGTTTTCCTTCCTCAACACAAAAGATAGTTTTCTTAGGGTTTAAATATATTCCATATTTCCTACACCTTTCGAAAATATGGTTTAGATGTTGGATGTGGTCTTCTCTTCTCTTTGAATACACAGTCACGTCGTCCAAATACAATACTACACATTTGTTAATAAATCCCCGAAAATATACATCCATGGCCCTTTGGAAGGTTTCCCCTGCATTAATCAACCCAAAGGGCATGTGTTTATAATAAAAAGTTCCCCACTTGGTTTGGAAGGTAGTATTCAATAGGTATTCCTCTAAAACTAGGACTTGGTTATAACCTGAGAAACCATCTCGAAGGGAAAACATTTCAGATCCAGAAATGGTCTGCAAGAGTTATTCCATGGGTGGGACTGGGTAGTTATCCTTTTATAATGATCTGTTAAGGTTTTTGAAATCTACACACAAGCGGATCTCCCCAAAAATTTTCCTGATATGAACCAAATTGAACCAAATTGGCTACCCAGGAAGACTATATAACCTAAAAGATAATCTTAGCATCTAACAATTTATTTATCTCTTGATACATTAGGGTTCCACAGATGGATGCTACTTCCTAAGATTTTGTTGGAAGGGTTTTACTCCATATTTTAACGAGATTGTGTGTTGGATAATGCGAGTGTCATAATTTTTCAATTCTCGAGAGGACCATGCAAATACATCTTGATATTCTCTAAAACATTTGAGATGAGCTTTCATGTCTTCTTTAGACAGTGTTTTACCTAGATTTATATTCTTAGGGTTTTCCGGGATTCCTAGGTTTATAGCCTCATATATAGGACATGGAATCCATATTTTTGTATTCTTTGACCCTTTAAATCTTTCCCTCAAGTCGAAAAGGTTATCCAAATTGGCTACCCCTTTCAGTATCGTATGAAACCATGGTTTATTATTAGAGTGATTTGTTCCCTTCCTCTTTTCATGGAAATTAGTTTCTACTAGTTGCTCTTGGAATACCTCATCATCAATAGCCAAATCTTTAAAATTCTCTTGATTAGTTAGAAAATCTACAATTTGTTCATCTCCTTCAAAATACTTCCAATTAAAAATATTGTTGGGTACTGATGGTTTGTAGACTAGTTCCACAGTGAACTTGGAGGCTTCATAGTCTTCTAAAGGGGATAACCTTGAGGCTGCAGTGGCTAAGGAATCAATAAGAGTATTCTTTGTTCTAGGAACAACAGTGATATTGAAGGCCTTAAAATGTTGTATTAGTCTATGCACCTCTTGTTGGTAGTTTCTCAAGTGGGGGGAATTGCAATGGATAGTATTCTTCACTTGCCTAACGATAATTTTAAAGTCCCCAAAAACTTTCAGTTTTTTAATGTTTAAGTCTATGGCTTTCTTCGGTCCTTAAACTAGAGCTTCATACTCAACAATGTTATTGGTGCATTCAAATTCTAATGTCCAAGATAGGAAATTCCGCTTCCCCTTTGGTCAATGAGAATACATCTTGCTCCCGACCCTTCTTATGATTTAGACCCATCAAAATACAACATCCAAACTTGTGAGAAAAAATTAGTAACTTCTTCAGGCCTAGTTATTTTCTCATCTCCATATTCCTTGTCTATTGTTCCCAACATAGGCTCCTGACAGAATATCCTTTCTTCTGCGACTACCAATATATTCACATTAAAAGTCATTTTTGAGTTTTGAGTGAGAGGTACATCATATGAGAGAGAGGATAAATTGTTGAAATCAAAATTGCAGGACTAGTTTCCTAGCATAGGGAAATCTGTCGACGAGGGTTCGTTTAAAGCTTCTAAATCAGTGACAAAATGTTTGATATATATTTCCCTATCAATCCTAATCACATTTGTATGTCCCTTAATGGAAAACAGAGGTGAGACTAGTCTATACAAAAGTATCCATTCAATTTCTCGGACCAATCTTGAATAAGTAGCAGTCTATAAGCCTTTAGGATATCTACTACAATTATGTCAATTACTTGGAAAAATTTCAGGAGTGTATCCATTCTGATCATAGCATATTGAAGTTCCCCACTAAATTTTACCCGAATCATGTCTAATTGTATAATGTGTTTATCACTTTTGAGCGGGACTACGTTCAATTTCTTGCAGATTGACAATGGCATGACATTGGAGGATGCCCCTGAATCGACTAAGCAATTATTCAGGTTTCTATTTAAGACTTCAAACGTTAAAAGGAAAGGTGGGACAAAATTATTTCCTCTTTTTTCTAAAGAGAAAGCATTCACATTTGGTTTATTCTTTAAATCTGTGGGAGAGGAGACCTCACCTAGGTCAGTGCTCATTATAGGGGCTTCTATTGACTTTAAGGCCTGCAAAATAAAATCCTTTTGTTGGGGAATCTTGCGCATGTCCATGACCGACACATTAGCCTTCAACTTCTTTAAGTCTTCTACTATGTTGTAGTCCAACTTAGGTTCTTCACGTGTGTGTATGTTTATAGGATTTCTTTGGGAGACAAATGGTGCTTTCGAGTGATTGGATACTTGTTTCCCTCTCGAGGATTGATAATGGTAGGATCATTTGGGACCGGTTGACCCTTACTTCATGTTTGTATAGCCAAAACCTCATCTGGTGGTTCTTGGACCTAAAATACATCGTCAAGAGGCATCAGAAAGTCAGGATACCACAACAACATGATTATTTATTTTGACGGCTCAAATTATTCCTGATCGACGATATTCACCGCTAAGCCACTTGATTGTTCAGTAAGAGAAACTTCGTCTAGGAACCGATTGGCCAAGTGGTTAGAAGTGTGTTAGCCCTAAAATAAGGAAAGTGGGTTAAGATGGTTAGAAGGTAATTTAAATAATAAAGTGAAGTGATGAGTGTACTATAATTCAAAGTGGATACAAAATAAATTATTTAAATAATAAGGTTAATGGATAAATTACTAAGTGGACAAGTGGTTAGAAGTGGGTTAGCCCTAAAATAAGGAAAGCGAGTTAAGATTGTTAGAAGGTAACCCCTTGAGGAAGCTACATGAAAGTATAAATAAGGGGAAAGGGTCTCTCATTTTTAATCACACTTGAGCATATTGAATATATACAAGTGACTAAGGTAACCAAAGGATATCTACTTTGAATTTCAAAGGGAAGTTGAAGTAAAGAAGGCCAAAATTCAAGGGAGGATAAATTCTTTTGATGATGCTTTCTAAGGTATGTTATTTACAGGTCATCTCATCATTTTCACAAAAACACATTTTATAGAATGATTCAAACTGTGAAATTGGGAGGTCATTGAGGAAACGTATCCAAGTAGTTGTGATACAAATTTCATCTTGTGGGTCATTATAGTTTTGGAGTTACACTCTGTGGAAAATAGGGTATGTGGCTAGTCCTGCAACTAGTCTAAAACAGGTATTTCGGGTAAAAACATCATAAATTCTTCATAACAGATCCAAATTTAGTAAGAACAAATGTATTGGTTAGCGTACAGTCTGTAGTATTTTCTGTAGAATTTTAAGATCCATACAAAAAATATTATGTGTGGGGCACACTCTACAAGTTCACTCTCTAGAATAAGACATAATTCAATAAGGTATGTCATTTTTGTTATAACTCCTTTTCTAAGAGTATCCAAGTAGTAAAACCTAGAGGAATTGCAAGACATTGAAGAACATTTTGTACTATTTTCAGATATTTATTCATTACAGGTACATAGTTATGATTATTTCAAGTTAGGGTTTTTGACTAATCCAAAATTAGTCATGTAAGACTAAAGTTAAGTTTGATGAAAATGTTAGTCTCTTGTTGTTAAAGTTAAGGAAGGTTTGCAGGTATGTGATCATATACACTATTTCTATTATAGATTTACAAATAATATTTAGATGATGAAATTGATGAGGGCTTTTGGTTGAGGTACATGTTGGGTACATGGTTGAGACAAGTAGTTGATGAGTTGGCACATACATGAGGTGTATAGTTGATGATGTTGGT
>JZKD02S0626966.1:0-15756 GCA_000966675.3 Picea glauca | reverse complement strand
TTCAATTTTAAGGAGTCTGAAAAGAGCTTAACTATGGACTCACTGGCTTTTTCGTAATTTAGTCCCCTGAGCCCGAAAAAATATAAAAAATAACTTAGAAGAACCCTCCCGGTGACACATGTCTCCTGAGGCGTACCTTTTTCATAGGTAATCTATTGGTCGAAAAATAAGGGAAGAAACCAATTTATTTCGTTATTGAATAGTAAAGAGTTTAACTATGGACTCACTGCCTTTTTCATAATTAAGTCGCTTGAGCCCGAAAAAATATAAAACATAAATTAGGATAACTCTCCCGATGAGACATGTCTCCCGAGGCGTACCTTTTTCATAGGTAATATTTTGGCCAAAAAAAAAGGGAAGAAACAAGTTTATTTCCTTATTGAATAGAAACCAGTTTTATTGTATATCTATTGTTCTGTGTTAAGCATATTTTGATAATAATCTATATTCATTTCGTTATGCTCATAAAATCTAGATCATATATGGAAAGGACGTCTCTTCAAAACCATTTTAACGAGTGTGACAGAGACAAGATCACTTGACTATCTTTTCAATTTTAAGGAGTCTAAAAAGAGCTTACTTATGGACTCACTGCATTTTTCGTAATTTAGTCCGCTGAGCCCGAAAAAATATAAAACATAACTTAGGAGAACTCTCGCGAAGAGACATGTCTCTCAAGGCGTACCTTTTTCATAGGTAATCTATTCTACCCCAAACCAAACACAATCTTATGATAAATAAGGGAAGATAAATAAGATAAAAATGTGTACCTTAAGTCCTTGCGGTTGATGTTGATCCCTTTCATTTGTTGTCCATTCCAAGACTGGTCTCCTCCCAAAGTTGGCCTGAAACAATGCTACATAACATCTAGGAAAATATATGCTTAATTATCAATGTTATCTAAAGATTTATTTATTCATGAAAACATTCATAAGCACAAACACATAGACATAAATATCTGGGACAATAAATTTTCTCGAGGTTCCTACCAGAGGATAACGAGCCTTATGTTCTACCAATTCATTTGTAAGTAGGTATTTCTTTAACTCAAATAAGAAACAATAGTGATAATTAATCTATTGATTCATAGTTTATTACGATAATATATATGTGTTTATTAATAAATAAAAGTGTTATAAGATATGTCTAATATATGTATGTCGTTCATGTGCAGGTATTTTTATATGAAGATATTTTGAACCCGAAATGGATATTTGCCATACATTATGATCCAATATTAAGGCATGTTTTGACGATGCATTAGTGGATATTGAGAAAAACAATGATGTCTAACAAAATGAGAGAGGGATTAGAGAACATCGAAGAAATTAACATCCATGATGATGTTGAAGATGGTTATGTTCAGGCACAAGAAGACAACCATCCAAAGTTAGATGATGTTATGGAAGACAACAATATGGATGGTATAGAAAATGATGATCCAATACATCTGGTAACAATATAGATGGTCTACAGTCAAATTTCAATGATGATGAAGATGATGTAGATCAAGAAGAGGATGATGATAATATTAAGTACTTGAAAGAACATATGAACATTGAAAATGATAAAGTGGATGACATTGTTGCAAAAATAATGTTAATGACCAAGACTTCTAAATTTTCAGAATTATTTGTAATCCAATTTTTAAAATGTTGATTCTTATGGCCCAAACTTTCATGAAATGCTTTAGTATTATTTCCGATGATACAATTTACCTTTTGAAATATCCTTAAAGTGTTAAATATTTTCTTTGAATTGTTGGCAAAAAAAATAGGATTACTTATATAAGAGTTGTCATTGTTAGTGGTCATTTATTGGAAATTGTTAAAAAACATAATTAAATATATCATATATGTAAATCAATATAAATCCAGACGATTAGGCTAATTAATGTATCCAAATTGTATTCATTAATTCATATTTTAAAACAAATTGAAATATTTCACTAAGCCTAAACCTAAGACCTTAACCTTTGTACCATTTAACCCCTAACCCCTTGAAACATGGACGATCTTTAAGATTACGTGGGAACATCATACATCCTGGAGTCTTGAAACCCTCCCATACCATCAAGCGACATGTGCCTAGTCTAACCATGTCAAATTTTGACACATACATGTACAATTTGGAGAAATTTCAATGTTGGCCTCATTCACTAGTAACCATGTAGGGTTGATGGATGGCATTAAACACTTCACCTGATATAATCCCTAAACCATTAAAAATTAAAACACTTGCATGTTGTACCCTATAAAATTATTTTGGGTTGTCTCAGCTTAATAAAATCATTGTTTAATCATCTCGAAGAATGCCACAAGAAAAAGACAAATTTGTGAAAATTGACATCTTCATTAGGTTTTGATGTAAATATGGGTATGTCAGGTTTGATATTTGTTGGCATGGATGGTGAAATTGGTTCATGATGAATAAGATGATGATGATGATGATGGAAATGATGAAGAGAATGACGTCCTTGAGTCTTAAAAACCTCCCATACCGTCAAGGCACGTGCCTAGTGTAAACAATCATATGTGGGAAAATTAGACATACTTGAGTCTTTAAACCCTCCCATACCATCAAGGCATGTGTCTAGTCTAACCATGTCAAATTTCAATGCATACAAGCACATATTGAAGAAATTTCAACATTGGCCCCATTCAGTGCTCACTATGTGGGGTCGGTGCATGACATTTGTGATGGGTGTATTGGAAGTTCCTTGACATTTCAAGAGAGTTCCAACAAGGATTCTACAGATGGAAATGATTAATGATGACAATGAGACATTCATTATGAAAGTTGATGTAAACACAGATGATATCAAATATTATGTGGGAACATCAGACATCCTTGAGTCCTTAAACCCTCCCATAATGTCAAGGCATGTGTCTTGTCTAACTTCATCAAATTTTGACGCATGTAAGAAAAATTTCAAGAAATTTCTACGATGGCCCAATTCACCACTCATTGTGTGGGTTCGATGCATGACATTTGTGTTGGGTGAATTGGAAGTTCCATAACATTTCAAGAGAGTTCCAACAAAGAGTCTACAAATTGAAACGAAGAATGATGACAATGATAAGTCTATTATGAACGTTGATGAAAACATGGATGATATCAAAGATTATGTGGGGACATCAGACATCCTTGAGTCTTGAAACCCTCCCATACCGTCAAGGCATGTGTCTAGTCTAACCATGCCAAATTTTAACACATACAAGAATAGTTTGAAGAAATTTCAACATTGGCCCCATTCACTGCTCATTGTGCAAGGTCGATGCAAGATGACATTTGTGATAGGTGTATTGGAAGCGCCATGACATTTCAAGAGAGTTCCGAAAAATATTCTATAGATGGAAATGACGAATGATGACAATGAGACATCCGTTATATTGAACGTTGATGCAAACATGGATGATCTCAAATATTATGCGGGGACATCAAACATCCTTAAGTATTCAAACCCTCCCATACCATCAAGGAAACTATCTAGTCTAACCATGTCAAATTTCGATGCATATAAGCATAGATTGAAAAAATTTCAACATTGGCCCCATTCACTGCTCACTGTGCGGGGTTGGTGGAATAAATTTGTGATGGGTGTATTTGAAGTGCCATGTCAAATTTAAAGAGAGTTCTGAAAAAGATTCTATAGAAGGGAATGAATAATGATGACAATAAGACATGCATGATGAACATTGATGCAAATGTGGATGATTTCAAATATTATGTGGGGAGATCATACATCCTTGAGTATTGAAACCGTCCCATACCATCAAGGCATGTGTCTAGTCTAACCATGTCAAATTTTGATGCATACATGCACATACTGAATAAATTTCAACGTTGTCCCCATTCACTACTCACTATGCGGGGTCGGTGCATGACATTTGTGATCAGTGAATTGGAAGTTCCATGACATTTCAAGAGAGTTCCAACAAATATTCTATATATGGAAATGATGAATGATCAAAATGAGACATCCATTATGAACGTTGATGCAAACATGGATGATCTCAAAGATTATGTGGGGACATCAAACATCCTTGTGTCTTGAAACCCTCCCATACCATCAAGGCATGTGTCTAGTCGAACCATGTCAAATTTCAATGCATACATGCACAGTTTGAAGAAATTTCAATGTTGGCCCCATTCACTACTCACTGTGCGAGGTCGATGTAAGATGACATTTTTGATGGGTGTATTGGAAGTGCCATGACATTTCAAGAGAGTTATGACAAAAATTCTATAGATGGCAATGAGGAATGATGACAATGAGACATCCATTATATTGAATGTTGATGCAAACATGGGAGATATCAAATATTATGCGGGGACATCAAACATCCTTAAGTCTTGAAACCATCCCATACCATCAAGGAAACTATCTAGTCTAACCATGTCAAATTTTGATGCATACGGGCACAGATTGAAAAAATTTCAACGTTGGCCCTATTCACTTCTCATTGTGTGGGGTCGGTGGAAGAAATTTGTGATGGGTGTATTTGAAGTTCCATGTAAAATTTCAAGAGAGTTCTGACAACGATTCTAAATAAGGGAATGGTGAATGATGACAATGAGACGTGCAGGATGAAGGTTTATGCAAATGTGGATGATCTCAAAGATTATGTGGAGACATCATACATCCTTGAGTCTTGAAACCCTCCCATACCATCAAGGCATGTGTCTAGTCTAACCATGCCAAATTTTGATGCATACATGCACATATTGAATAAATTTTAACGTTGTCCCCATTCACTACTCACTATGTGGGGTCGGTGCATGACATTTGTGGTGGGTGAATTGGAAGTTCCATGACATTTCAAGAGAGTTCCAACAAATATTCTACATATGGAAATGGCGAATGATGAAAATGAGACATACATTATGAAATTTGATGCAAACATGGACAATCTCAAATATTATGTGGGGACATCAGACATCCTTGAGTCTTGAAACCCTACCATACCATCAAGACATTATCTATTCTAAGCATGTAAAATTTCAACGCATATAGGCACAGTTTGAAGAAATTTCAATGTTGGCCCTGTTATCCCCATTTTGTGGATAACTAAGGATATTATGTCTCGAGGCCCTCGGGTTGCAGATAAGGAGTGTCGAGAGACTACATGACCAACGATACCCTTTTACATAGTTGGGAACCCTTCTCACCACCACAGATGGTCACATATTTTCAGGTGGAATATACCATATCAACTAGCTTCTGGAAGAAAGTGGGCCTTGCTCCATGAGGTGCAAGTAAATATTATGGTGAACATCATTTCAATATTTAATCCAATTGAGTATGTTGTATCTTAGATGGATCTATATTTCATGATATATGCTTGGACATTATTCTTTTTTCCTTTGGGATAGTTTTTCTACTAATAACTCCCTTAATGATCCATCGTACTGTTCCCGACCATACTTACCACTTTCCATAATTATTCCCCTCCATTTCCTTATCTCTTGGGATTTTAGGGTGTCTTGACCTAAGAAGGGATTGTCCCTCATTCTATGGGAAGAAGGGGTTGAAGGCCCAGAGGGATTGATGTGGGTAAAATATAAAATCCTTGTACAAACCTTCCATATGCTTCGCCCAGGGATCGCCCAAGAAAGCAGTGAAACACTATATTTGAGTAAAGGGGACCCACAATATAATAAAGAATGCTTACAAGGTTAGTTGAAGGATAGGAGATCTCATCACGAGCCGACCTATCATGTCCATGAATATCTAGTGTTATGACATTGTCATCATTTGGTCACCAAACCAGGGTAATGGCTCTCAGTTGCATGGCTGGGAGAAAGGGGGTCTCATCACAAGCTAGCCTTCTCATTTCTACTAGATATTTGTGGGTGACATTTCCATTATCTGGTCACCATGCCAGGGCAGTGACCTTCAACCTCTCCTTAAAATTATGAAAGAATAAAAGAATGGAAAATAATGGGCTTGGAAAAGTGCATTGCGGACGAAGGTACCACACACCCTCTACAAGGCACCCATGAATGAGACACTACAACCCCTTGTATGTCATGAGCCCTATTCCCATTGAGTATTGAACCCAACCACTTCAACCACTTTACATGGATTAGAGAGGGATCTCTTTGAAACTTTCCTTGACCTAGGGTAAGATCTACCCAATAGGACACCTTGTCAACCCTCCCATATTTAAGCTTTACAAGTCACCTAGTGTATTTGAGAAATTAATTGTTTCATATAGTGATCTTTGTTGCACATGCTTAAGTGGCTCATTTATTGATTGGATTCACTTATCATGATGTTACGACTTGAGATCCTTGGAGGGCGTGCTTATTTGTCTTTGTAGGACCTAGGTTGTGGACAATTTTGGGAGAACAAGCCTATCTTGGGTTTCCATGTGGCTACAATCCCATGGGTTGTATTCCAAATTCTTGCATACTAGATAAAGAAGATCAAAATTGAAATGCCTTGAAGATGATGTGGACGATGTATGCTAGCCCCCCCATGCCAAACATTTTTCCTATGAGATGAAAAATGTCTCCTTTTTTAGCATGACGACATCTAGGGGGTTAGGGTTGGTGGTGATGTAGCCACTCATGGACACATGGACATTTTGAGGAGGAGGAGGTCTTCACCATGAGAATATTTCCTAGATGCATGGCATGTGGCCTTTGGAGGCCCACCCATTCTTCTCCAACACCAATGACTTCTTATAAGTGGAAAAACTTCCCCTAAAGGGGAGACGTCCATGTAAAATTAGGGTTTATTTGTGCAAAAGTGAAACTTTAAATGAGTTATTTAATATCACTTTTTTAAAGGGGGAAATATTAGGGTTGTTTACCCCTAGTCTTGTGGTTTACCCCTTAATTTATGGATAAGTCACCTTGGTGACATTTTATATAAATAAGAGATCATAAGATCACATTTGAACATAAGTCTCCCTCATTGTGAGAAGTATTGGTCTGAAATTTTCGTTATCTTTGGCACTATTTGTCTCTTGTGCACTTGTTTATGGATATCTTGATGAATGGTTGATGGATGAGTGAGGTTCTATCCTTGGATGAATTCTTTATATATTTTATGGTGGATTATCTTAGCATCTTTCTTGATTTTGGTATGGTATTTTACTCTTATCCTATCATTTTTTTTTAAAGTCAAGGATTGTTGTGCTAGGAGCTAGGTGGGAAGTATAAGGGTTTTCTAAGAGAAGTATAAGGGCATACACCCTCTTAGCTTAAACCATAGCTAGAGAAACTTTCCTTGGAAAGTAAAAGGGATGACACCCCCAAGGAGGTAGATTCTCTAGCTCTTTCTTTTATTTGACTCCATTAACCCAATATTAAAGGCACTAGTCATATTTGTTTTGAATTGGACATATAAAATCATTTCCTTGGGAAATGTGAATTTTCATCTTTTGAAATGTCTCTTGCTTGGAGTTGGTTTGCCTCATTGAGAGGAGTATTCCACTACTAGGGCATCCCCTCTCTCCCATTACTTTACTTTCTATTACAAACCATAACCTACAGCCATTAGGGCTGATATAACCTAGATAAACTACTAACCATAACTCCTAAAGTAACTCTAGACTAGCTCCTAAATGTTGCACACTAACTCCACTAATTAGGGTGCATCTTTTGGGATAATTTTTGAAATATTTTGATGGTGAAATTTTCTGATATTAGTGACTGAAAGATACATCCATAAGGCTGCAAATTTCTGCAGAAATATACATGTTACAACAACTTTTTTTATTCAGTTTCAAAGTGACATTTTTCAGCCTATATTCATTGCTAATCTTGATGTTGATTTGTTTAACTAGTTTAGATCCTTGCATGCTCATTTAGATTATTTATTTACTGATATAAATTGTCATCTATTTATGAAAATTAGGGAAATCAAGATTAACTTGCTGATCCATACTAACATATATCATTGCAAGTTGAATTTTCTTGTCTCTTGGGCAGGTACAATCATCCGGAGAAGTATTATACCTTTGGGGAAACAATGACTTAACTTACAAGGAATATATTCCCAAATTTCAGTCCATTTAGACTTGACCTCTAGGGGTTTCACTTCCATCTCTATCTATATCCATATCATTCCCCCTAGGGTCACCGAGATCGCCTCCCTAGAGTGACCTAGTCACCCTTGAAGTGTGGGACCTACATCGAGGTGACATTAGGTGTAGGATTCCCAAGTTGTATCTCTTGATTTGTGGTTGGGTCGAGATTTTCCCAACTTACAACTTGCGCTATAACAAACCCCATTCACTTCTCATTGTGCGAGGCCAGTGCAAGATGAAATTTGTGATGGGTGTATTGGAAGTGCCATGACATTTCAAGAGAGTTTCGAAAAAGATTCTATATATGGAAATGATGAATTCTAACAATGAGACATCCATTATATTGAATTTTGATGCAAACATGGATGATCTCAAATATTATGTGGGGACATCAAACTACCATAAATCTTGAAACCCTCCCATACCATCAAGGAAACTATCTAGTCTAACCATGTCAAATTTCGACGCATATAGGCATAGATTGAAAAAATTTCAACGTTGGCCCCATTCACTGCTCACTATGCGGGGTCGGTGGAAGAAATTTGTGATGGGTGTATTGGAAGTTCCATTTCAAATTTCAAGATAGTTCTAATAAAGATTCTATATAAGGGAATGGTGAATGATGAAAATGAAACGTGTATGATGAACGTTGATGCAAATGTGGAAGATCTCAAAGATTATGTGGGGACATCATATGTCCTTGAGTCTTAAAACCCTCCCATTCCATCAAGGAATGTGTCTAGTCTAACCATGTCAAATTTTGATGCATACAAGCACATATTGAAGAAATTTCAATGTTGTCCCCATTCACTTCTCACTATCTGGGGTCGGTGCATGACATTTATGGTGGGTGAATTGGAAGTTCCATGAAATTTCAAGAGAGTTCCAACAAATATTCTATGGATGGAAACAACGAATGATGACAATGATATGCCCATTATGAACATTGATGCAAACATGGACGATCTCAAAGATTATGTGGGGACATCAAACATCCTTGAGTCTTGAAACCCTCCCATACCGTCAATGCACTTGTCTAGTCTAACCATGTCAAATTTTGATGCATACAGGCACAAACTGAAGAAATTTCAAAGTTGGCCCCATTCAATGCTCACTGTGAGGGGTCAGTGGAAGATATTTGTGATGGGCCTATTAGAAGTTCCATGGAATTTCAAGAGATCATTTCTGAAAAAGATTATACATATGGAAATGATGAATGATAACAATGAAATGTGGACAATATCAATGATTATGTGCAGGGTTGATTGATTTTATTACTCCCTTGACCATATATAATCCCTAATCAATTAACCATTAAAATACCTAACCCCTAAGCCCCAAATCCATTAGCCATTGACCCTTAATCCCTTAAACTATAACCCCTAATCTCTTAACCCTTAATCCCTTAAACTGTAACCCCTAATCCCTTAACCCTTAATCCCTGGACCCTAAATCCATAAATCACCTAATCCCCAAAGCCCCTATCCACTTAACCCCCCCAAAATCAACAAAATTACTCTTTAGGAACATTAGGAGTTAAATTGGAAGACAAACTAGAAGCTAAAAAAGAAGATAAAATGGAAGATAAACTAGAAGCTACACTAGAAGCTAAACTAAGCGCTAATTGGGGTGCTAACTAGGGTTCTAAATAGGGAGTTAAATAGGGAGCTAACTTAGGCACTGACTTGGGCGTTAAATAGGGCACTAAACTAGGCACTAATAATGCCTAGATTAGCACCAAGTTTTGTTGTTCGATGAAAATAACACCATAAATAGAGCCCTCCCAATAAATAGCGTTGACTTTAGAAAAAAACGGAGACAAATACATTAAAACAACTAGTGGAAGAAAAAAAGGGAACTAAAAACGGAGCTAATCACAAGGATTTGTTGTAGTGTCAGCAGAATCAAAGCTCCCAAAATGACTAGCAGTGGTTGGTTGCACATATCCAACATGATTTCCAAAGGTTGGTGATTGGTCAATAACATGACTCGTAGAGGCTATAGACCTATCACCAATATGACTAGCAGTGACTGGACATTTTCCCCCAGCATGAATTGCAAAGGTTGGGTGCTTTCCCCCAGCATGACTTGCAGAGGTTGGGTGCTAGTCTTCAACATGACTTGCAGAGGCTGATGACCTATCTCCAACATGACTCACAGAGGTTGGTGATTTCTTATTCTTATTCTTCCTCTTTCTATTTCATTTAGACTTCCGGTTACTAGTAGCTATACTTTCAGCAGAGAAGGAAGAAGGAGGAGGAGGAGGATTTTCTTATGAAGGAACATCAACATGATGCCTATGAAATAAGGTTCTTAACTAATAATATTCAAGAGAATTAGGGACATTTGGGATGGTACCCAACCAAACTGGTAGTCCCAGATTCAATCTAGGAATGTACAAAGTGGCCATCAAAGGGACACCAACATTTCCAAAAATAGGAAAATCACAAGAATCTCCTTGCGAAGGGGTTCCTTGGTTGGTATCATCAATAACTTTGGCCATGAATATATTATGCATGGGTTCTTCCCTTGCAGGATCATTCAAGTCCATAAAATTATCACACAATGACTCTGGTAAATCAATGTTATATAAATATATGCCTATAAGGAGGTGACTCCACATTTCTAAGTGGAAGACCCAAAAGTTCTTATGACCGACGGAGTGGGTGGTCTACCACCTTAGGTCAGAGAACCAAAGCAATGATTGAATAACTCTCTATGGAAAAATAGGGAGAAAAAAACACACCACTAAAAATTCCCTAAAGATAAATCAAACAAAAGGTATGAAGAACAATTATGCCAACCAACACTAGAGCAACTTACTGGTGCAAGTGTAACGCAAACACAGAAACACCCTCTGGGTATACTCTGTGAAGCGTGCATGTATGATGTATGTCCTAGGTACCGCAGTATGACCCCACAGTCACTTTTGTAAGTACCTATAAAATTGTAACTAAGTTCCTAACTCACAGTCAATCACTAGGTGGGTACAATCGACAGTAGGGAAGATCCGATGAGAAGGAAAACTATGTCCGAAGCCTTTTAAGGGTACCAAAAGAAAATGGTCTGGAATACAACTGAGGATATCAAATGGATTCATGGTCCACGAGGCACCATAGTCATATGCATTCTACAAAATCCCAAGAATAACCCTCAAATATGATCCCCACTACTCTTGGTCTGGCTTTGGAGGGGCTATCTTCTCTGCCTTTCCTCACACAACCTTGTGTTTAACCCCTGTGTTAGAGGGGGGTCCTGACTAACTCTTACGAAACTGGAATTTTATACTCCCTATCACAAAATCTTAATTTTATTTAAGCGGCCTTGAAGAGTTTCCTCTCCACACCTATTTCAAGGCCCTAAAGCCTAGACTACTTGGTGTACCTTATGAACAAAAAGTCTAGTTGATTTTAGCATTAATCGTTGATTTTAATGGCTTGACTAGCCAAGAGGTATGGAAGTGAAACTCATGGTGTTCTCGAGAGATGAAAGAGAAGAGTTAATAAGATTTTAGAACATTATGCTGAAAGAAAACTATTTTCTACAACCGAAAAAATGGCTTTTTAACTTTGAAGGTGCAAACTTTTCAAAATAGAGACCAAGATCCTAAAATGAATTTTTCCTAGAATGCTTTTTCATTTCAAAATGCAATGCAACTACTAAAAATTTCAAGAAAAAATCCTAAAAGGAAATTCGGGTTCAAAACTCTTTTCTTTTATAGAAACATCCTAAGCTACTAACACGAAACGAACATGCATAATAAAATGCAAATGCTTTTAATGAACTACAACAATTTTTATTTTATTTTTGTATGCTTAGAAATGAAAATAATAAGCAAATATTTTTTTCTTTTTTCAAAGAATAATCAAGGAAAAGAGATGACAAACCAAAGACTGACTCAGACCCTAAACCACTGCTTGAGAGCAGGGATTCATCAGAATCCATAGGAGGATCTAAATCTCACAAGTGCACCCTTAACCTTGACAACAAACATAAAGAGATAAAGAAACAAAAAGATTTATTTACAAGTTCCAAGACAATCTGAGCATTGAACCTAGCTAAACCGCAACCAACAGAGACCCCAGAAACTCAGGAATACCTAAGAATCCAAGGGCTTATTAAAAGGAAAGAAAAGTCTCTTGAAAAAACTCTTCCAGAGGACAGAAATGTGTGTTGTGCACAATCTGCATGCATATGTACGCTGGATATGTATAATACAGAACATGCATGTACACGAGTGGGTATATAACAGGGCACGTACACTACTAAAAATTTTCAAAAATATAAAAATACTTAGATATAGAACTCAACTCAGGAAATCTAGTAAGCACCAATAAGGTGGCCAGAGACCCAAAAAGACTAAAAATCCTTCAAAAAAATGGAATTCAATCCAAACAAAGATATCCTAAAAAATACCCTTGAGAGACTCTCCAATGGATTCACCAATTTTGCTATGGGGAAATCCCCCTATTCCGGATCTAGCGACTAGGCAGAGCCTCAACACCCTAAAAGACAGAAAAGGTTTTATTCTACCCCAAACCAAACACAACCTTATGATAATTAAGGAAATGGAAATAAGATAGAAACATGTACCTTAAGTCCTTACGACTGATGTCGATCCATTCCGATTACTATTCATTCCAAGACTACAGGCCTCCTCCCAAACATGGTCTGAAACAATTTTATAGAACAATCTAGGATAACACATGCTTAATTATCAATATTATCTAAATAGATAGTTATTCATGAAAACATTCATAAGCACAAACACATAGACATAAAGATTTGGGAAAATAACTTTTCTCTTTTATTAATAACAAAATTGAAGGTTACAACCTGAACTTTGTTGGCGCCTCTCCATAAACCTTGCCTGGGTTCCTCTACTTTGTCTCCAAGTGCATTATTCCCAATACTATATTCACCACCAACATGTCAATATAAGGTGAAAAGGATGGATGGGATCAGGAATATGGATGGAAGGGAATGTTGATGATAAAACTCAGAGCAAAATGCGGAAAGCTTTGGAAACGAGGGATAAAATTTGGTAGATTTCTCTTGCCTCTAGTTCGATATATCCAAATGCCCTTTTTATATGAGCAAAAGATGGTTAATTCGTTTCTAGAAGGGCTACAGGAGGTAAGATGGTTGCAAAACCTAAGATATCCCATAAAATTTACCGGAAAGCGTGTATTTTATATATATATTTTTCACTTTTTAGAGTACACTCGTGCTTTCAGTAGTGTAGCAAACGTATGTATGCAAGCTTTTAGGTATGCATCTAGCGTATGTACACGCTCTGCAGATGCAACGTGGTATGTATTCCATTCAAAAAGTTGTTTTTTGAGAAGAACTCCATCAAAATGGGTTGGCAGATGTATGAATTAGTAGGCCAACATCAAGGATGCATAGAAGTGGCATTTTGAGTTATAACAATTTATCAAACCTTAGAGGTACATTGAAAACTGATTCCCTTCCACTTTAAGACTTCTTCTAACACAACATAAAGTTTTTTCCAATTGACTTCATATCGAGAGGGACCACTATATTCCTCAAGAGCATTGTACCTATTGTATTTGTTCTTTAAACCTTGATATTGATGAACATTGTTTTTAGTTAGATTCCCTTTATTATCATATCAAAGGGTTGTTGTATTATCTCTTTAAGGATTCACATGGCCTAAGTATTTATGCTTTATGAGGACCAAATGTGATTATCCATTTTTTTTTTGCAAGGTGTTCAATTTGCATCAACGATAACTTGCTTCAACAAGTATCCAAAGACAATTCATCAAGAGTTGAATGTAGTAGGTTGACTACTTCCTTCAACTAATCTTCTCACAACTTGAATAAGGAAAAAAACCCTAACCCACATCTTTACTCAAGTGCTAGGTTTATAATATGTTAAAGAGACAAAAATATTATAGATCTCTAATGCATGGCACAAAGTTTCATGCCCTTAAATATTCAAAGTGTTTTTGGAGTAAAACATAATTCTTCTTATTTTATAAAAAGTTCTTCTTTATAAAATTTAAGTTTACATTCTATATATTATACTCTTTCAATTTTATAAATTAATTTTAATCTTCCAATTTAATAAATTAATTTTAACTTAAAAAAATTAAATTAAATATAAAATTAATTTATTTTAATGTAATAATTTATTATTTATTAATCCATAGATAACATGTGTCCAATTTCCACCAAAAACCAAAACACAATCCAACCCATTATATAATTTGGCTAAACACAATCTAAACCATTATATAATTTGGCTAAACATAATCCAAACCATTATATAATTTGGCTAAACACGATCCAAACCATTATATAATTTGGCTATCACCAACACAAATCCATCTTAACCTAGGATCTATCAAGTGCCAAGAGGGATCCAATCTCTCGAGGTGAAAACCTTTTTTAGAGTGCAAAACTTGAGGAAAGGTTAAAGGTTTTCACCTCTAGAGATTTGAGCCCTCTTAGCTCTTGATAGATATGAGGTTAAGATGGATCTTTGATGGTGGTACTATATAAGTGTTTTTATTATTTCATCAATTGATTAATTGAGCTAACCTGTTTTTTATGTGTTTTTTTTATCTATAAATATTTTAATGTTTTTTATTATTTTATTATTAATTTAATATTTATTTATTATTTTGTGGATTTTTTACTATTATTTTAAAGTGTTATGTTACATGGACATCTCTCCCATACTGGGCCGTAAAGCACCTTTCAGCTCAATAATACGCATGTTAATCATATGACATATGTTTAGACACATCTATATTATGGAAAAATGATTCTTCAAAAAAAATATTACATCCATGCATTTTCGTTCATGTTTATCAAAAGGTCATCATCCATACTCTATTGTATTATTAAATAGTAATAAAATACTATTTTTAACATACAAAATAATATTAATTAAGTAACTAATTAATGTTATCCAAATATGTTGTAAATGGTGGTTTCAATATTGTGCACAATCCTCTATGTGGACGAGAACATGTGCATAGTTTATTAATGAATTTATTGGTTATATGCAATGTGTTAGGATAAACTTGACTCCGTGAAAGAGTCAAAGTTGTTAAGTCAATAGTGGTGGTTTTGGGCACATGGTATCGACAATCAAACTTGAACTCGTCCCAACCCTTCCAAAAGCTTCCATCTCATCAGAGAAGGGTGTGTAGAAATTTACCCTGTAAAATAAATTTAAAAAATAAATTTTGCATGTCCATTGAGAAGTGCAAAGTTGATTAAAATATTTCAAAAGAAGGTTAGTTATTTAGATAGTTCGTCAAAATTATTTATAAAATAAACTAGGAAATATGATCTCGATTTGGGGATTAAAATCGAGATTTGAAGCCGTATTAAAAGAAAAATAAATTTTTCCTTAATAAAAAAAAATGATTCGTCATTAATATTATATATTATATAATAAGTTAGCTATATATAATATAACTAACTTATATTATATATAACTAACTTAATATTATTTCCTAATATAATAATAAATTCCTCCAAACTTTATAAATAATGTAATTTATAACCTAATTTATAATAATAATAATAATATATATTGTAATATGATGATGATGATGATTAATGTCCACTAAGACCGAATTGGTCTATTGGACCTTAAGAGGGTAAGTGATTACTTGTGATTCTTTAGGATTTTGTTTATGTGCTCGAAAAGAATTAAGAGAAGCTTTCCAAGA
>JZKD02S0626944.1:0-15756 GCA_000966675.3 Picea glauca | reverse complement strand
GTGTTTAGGCTAGTGTCGATGATAGCTATCATCACCCCACGTCTTAATACTTTTGTCATGAGACTTAGGTTCATTTGCCTTGCTATATTTTGATTCTTTATCCATTTTCCTCTCTATCCTGTTCAGGTTTTGTAACATATTGATGTTGAATTCATCTTGTTGTTCTTTGGATGTTCTGAGTCTTTCATTATATGCTTTATGACTTTGAATATCTTTTTGCATATTCTTGATTGTTTCCAGCAAATTCATTCTTTCCTCCTTAATTTTTTCATGCCCATTGGACTTTGTTCTTTCATTACTCATATCAAACCAATGTCCTCTGATTTCTTCCTCATGGTTGGAATTCCTTTGTGCCTCTTCAACGTCTAGCATGATGTTGATCTCCATTTCGATATATATATTTGGAAATATACAAAGTCTAGAATTAGTAGTATTTGTTAGACAAAAGTAATATATAGAAACTTTGTAATTACTAACTCTTCTAATTATTAATATATATGTTCTATAACTGATCTCCGGCCCATCTAGGCCTAGTGTTGAACTTGTAGCTCTGATACCACTATGTAACATACCCGACCCCTTAAGTACCTTCTAAGGGATGGGGTATCAAAATGTTTTCTTCTTCTAACAACCCTACTGTATTCACGGACTCAAGGGTGGCGGTCTTGTAGACTCATAGTCTATAATCATACCTTTCATGAACCCAAACCCCAACACTTAGCTTGTTTTTCATTCGCAGACTCACATACTCACAGATGCATGGTCTTGTGCCTTCCCTTCATAAATCTGTCTAAGAAGTCTCGACACTTAACCATTTTTCCATCCACGTGGACTCGCAGACTTACAATTATGTACCACCCCTTCATAAGACCGTCTGAAAAGTCTCAACACTTAGATTGTTTTGTGCTCCTGTCGGGTTCACAGGTTGGTGGAATCGCAGACTCACAGACTCATTCATCTCACCTTCCCATTTCCATGAACCCGCCATGCTCCTAAGTCCACTACTTGCACGTTACACACATGGACCTACCCAACGCTGTCCCTTGGCTTCACACGTGGCACTTGGACCATGTCATCCTTCGTTTCCCCAAATACCTTGACACCATGCCACGTGGCACCGTGGGCCACTCCCCTCATGGAGCCTCCATGTGGACTGACATGAAATACATGTCATCATTGATATATCCTACGGTGAAGAAGGTTTATCGTAGTCTTTCATCAGAGTACCATATCCAATGCTACTCTGACGTGCCTACTACGATTAATGACTCAGATCATTAGAGACACATTCCTAAGGATCTAACAATCATCCAAACTTCAACGATCAACGATCATGATTGAATCACTTAAATTAGTACGAATTTAGTCTTTAATGCTCTGAGTTTTTCTCAGAGGCTTTCCTAAGACTCTTAGGACCATTTAGAGGTTGTAAAATCCGTCCCAAACTGTTAATATTTTCTCAACACGATGTAAGGATGATAAATTTGCACCACTATTCAAGGCCTTTCCAGCCCAAAATACCGAGTTTTTACTCACTTAACTTTGCTTGTAACAAGATGGGTAATTACCCCACTTATCATATGTACAATTATTAATTCTACATAGACAGTCGAAGATATAACAAAGCTGTTGATAAACATTTTCAGGGTATTATGGCTACAAACTCCATTATTGAACCAGTCTCATCGCCAATACACTCAGGATAATGATAATTATGGAACCCATGACAAAATTACCAGTTTACATCATCTATACACTATTTATACAATTATTATAGGGAAAATTACTTAAACGGTATTACGAATAACAATTAATTATGACCAGAATTCATAGTATTTTGCACACTAATACTCAACACAAGATTTCATACATTCTCAATCAACAATAATTAAACAAGCACATAATGATCACTTATCTGAAACAATTGAACCACCAACTGCATGGAGACCTCTGAATTTCCTCCCAACCTTAGACATTGTTCCCCACAAAATGAGAACAAGTCACCCCTGAGCTGGGCTTGAAATCCACTAGGGCAATGGAAATCTATCCCTGCAGGTCTCTCAACAACAACAATATCTCAATACAGGTGCCAAGTTCAACAACAATCTTACAGACTCTACTTTCCCCACATGCTTCTCCCACCCAGGAAGTGTGCCCCCTATGTCTGCCCACTTTCTTCCAGGCTTCAGCAACAAGCCGGACAAGAATAATCAGAGTTCTATGACGACAACTTGGCACCTCTAGGAATGCAATTCCTTGCAATTCTCTCACCTGGAGAGAATGCACACGAGCCTGACAACCCGCCTCTTCAGCTTAACAATTCTCTTTCGACACTCTTCATCATAATCCTAAGCTCTCCCTGGTACAGGTATAGGTTTGGTAATGGTAGCATGAAAGTCCAGATGACAACACGAGGTGAGGTGGGAAAGTATATGATCAAATGGTGGATGAATGAGTTAAAGTCCCCAAAACTTATGTGCATGTTCCCAACTTGACACTTGTCATGTTGGAAACTACATGGGCCACACATGGGTTCCCTCACATGGTGATACGTGTTTCCTCATAGGGACTTAGGATAAAATGCATTATCCCCTACTTTAGACTTTAACTTTAGGAATATTGATAAAATATTCCCTTTTGGCTTAAGCCCCCTTAGCTTAGCCCATTTTCTAGACTCCTAGCTCCCCTTTCCCATTCTAGTGGAGTTTAGCCCCCTTACTATTCTTGTCAGGATGGTCTACATGCAATTGTGTTTTCTTTCATTAATTTCAAGTGAAAATACACAATACAAAACATGTTCATTGCCCAAAAGAGGTTCTTGGCTCACTAGCCTATACACATACTTGTAATTACATTTCAACTGGGGTTCGGCTTAGGGGTATTACAGAAGGAAGACCTCGTTGTGTTGTGTGGGGCAAGTATCGTAAGTGCCAAAGAGCTGCTTTGTCTTCAAAAACTAAACAGTGAGACACTTGATTAATAATATTCTTGCATGAGATAGAGAGACTACCCTGAGTTTTCTACCCTACCTCTTCGCCCTGGTGGTATCATAGCTTAGATAGAGGGTGGTGTCCACAACTGAATACCTACAGTTGGGTGGAAATCACTCACTCAACCGGTTGCCTAGTCTACATCATTCAACAGATAAGTTTTCATCTCTGTTCTACAAATTCTGATGAAAACTGTGTGAAGTAACATATAAATGTTTCTCTCTATTTTTGAAATTTTTCTGCGTGTGGTTTCCATATTCGAGAAAGAAACTCATTTATGTGTCTGCATCTTACAAATTATTTAGGCTATCACATTTGCATGTAAATTGGGTGGGACTGGGAACATAATTCCGTTCTTTTGTCTTATGATTTGTTAAGTGCCAAGGAATATTTTAAAGAGATTCTCTTGAAATGGGCATCTCTCTTTCTATAATTCCCAGCTAAGAGTCTCCTATCTGGCTCTCGGGATGAGATGGTTCCACCATCACACATGCACATGATGTATAAAAAAGGCAAATGCAATCTAAGGTGCCATTCATTTCCTCTAACCTCTGTTGCAAATTGATTGTGTGATTACATTGTGTGATTAGACTCATGATTTTGGAGCATATGAAGAGGTTGTTGATCAGGTTTCACTCAGAGCTAGAGAACAATTATATGATTGTGCCACTGTAACGAAAAAGCTGCGAGCCATGCTTCAATCTGCAGATGAACAGGTAAGAACATTGAAAAAGCAGAGCGCATTTTTAAGTCAGTTGACAACAAAGACTTCTCCAAAGAGCGTGCACTGTCTGTCAATGCGATTGACAATTGACTACCACATGCTTCCACCTGAAAAGCAAGAATTTCATGACAAGGAGAAGTTGTAGGACCCCAGCCAATATCATTCTGCAATTTTTTTTGACAATGTGATGGTTAATTCAAACGTACCGAATGCCAAGGAACCTGAAAATCATGTATTTTATCTGGTAATGGATAGATTGAATTTTGGGGCTATAAAGATGTGGTTTTTAGATAACCCACGAAGCAAAGCTACAATAAATGTTGCAAAATGTCGATGATTTAAAATGGCTCAATTCTTCCTGTGGTCTAGTTAGTTCTTAGGCAATGAAAGAATATTATTTTAAGGCAGATCATCCAACTACTCTGGCAGTAGGCTTTTCCAATTTGAAGTATCGAAATCCAAAATACTCTTCTATGCTAAATCATCTTCCCTTTTATTTACCAGAAGCTTACCCTAAGTTGAACAAGATCCTCTTTTTAGATGATGATATTGTTGATTTGAGTGCACTTTGGTCTGTCAACCTCGAAGGAAAGGCAAATGGTGCAGTGGAAACATGTGACGAGAGTTTCTATTGCTGACAAATATTTGAACTTTTCTAATCCTCACATAACCTGGCACTTTTATCCGAATGCTTGTGGTTGGGCATATGGGATGAATGTTTTTAATAGCATTAAGGATGCCATATAATGTTTCATGCTTCACCTATAGCCGATTTGCATACTCATTTATCAAGTATTGGAATTCATTATATATATTTTTTGTTTGTTAATTTGTCTGTGACTTGTGGGATTAGCCTATGGTTGAGAAACCATGATTCAGGGGTGTCTAAAATGTCAAAATCCCCCAGGGATCGCACCCGGTCTAAGCCACATCAACCCTTAACATGGCTGGATTTTTTGTCCCCACAAGTTTCAAACCAATGACTTTAACATCACAGAGTGCCTTAACAACACACTCTGTCATCTACTGGTCTACACCTCGGGGACATTGGAATTCATTATATTAACATCAATAGTTTTTGGTGATTTCTAAGTTTGCAATAATAATAATAATAATTTAATTTTAAGATCACAGCTAAGGTAGACACCAAATTGATGTATGAGACTCAATAATTTTTGGTGATTTCTAAATTTACAATTTTGGTAAAGTCTACGAAAATATACATACCCTACCCCTTTAAAATTCAACTTATAACCTCTTAAACGAAAACACATGAAAATTTCAATTTTAATTTTATCCTACAATTAAAAATATTACTTTATATCCACCATAAAAGCTACACTACCATTACCAATTCAAGGCGTGTTACAAAGGAAAAAGATTAACCACACTTATTCAAAATCGACTATGCAAAGCCCCCAAAGCCTTCCCTAAAATATGCAAGAATTTATCCACGGTCACGGTCATGTTTTGTCCAATGTGAAGAAATTGGGTGAAGTGGCCATTGGTGGACTCACATAAACCATTTTAAACACAAAATGAAATGTTAACATAGACTAAATGACATACCATTCAAGCACCATTTTATGAACATGAACATTAATAAGAATCCTTAAAGGCTATCATTGAGTAAGTGTGAGGTCAAGGTAAATATTATTGAGTCAAGGGCGAGGTAAAGGTAATACCACATGTAGGGATGGTATGAATACTCAAGAATTTATTATCCAACATAATTAAACAATGGATAAAAGCACTTAGCACTTCAATGTTTATCCCTTTACATGGTGTGGTGTAAAACAATATTTGAAATTAAAATTGTAGTGTGTATAAATTGTTTTTACAAGGAAACAACTTATACAAATTATAGACCTTTTCATTATCAAGAGTAAAAGGAGTACGCATCATATCTTTTCAATAGTATAAAGGAAAAAAAACTTTACTATCTAGGTATTCATATGCATCAATGTAAAGAAATAAGCATATTTAAAACATGTTCAATTCATAAACAAAAGATATAGAAGGAGACATTACTTGACCAAGCATCCAACTCTAGAAGCCTCTTATAGCAATAACCCGAGATGAGAGGATCTTTTCATGCTCACCTTGCCGGGATCTTAATAGATGCCCACCTTACCGGGATCTTAATAGAAGAGAATGTGTATCTCTATTACAAGCCTACTTTAATAACATGTGTGCATCCTAGTTATTTTCCCTATATATGTGGTGAAAATGTATTGTTGAAAAATGAGGGTTTTTTCATACTACAAATTTCTATGTAAATCAATGTTTCTTTTATTTTTGGATCCCTTCATCTATTCAATGACCATTAGTGAGTCCTCATAGATATTGAGTTGACTTAATTCTCTCTAGTGCAATGGTCATCAAGATCAATACTACTTTAGCTATACAAAATTATTGTTCCCATTGTCAAGGCTGCATTCAAATATAATTTGGTATGAATTAGTGACGAAAAAACACCTCCTGCTCCACAAATCTTCGTCGATTGAGTAGCTTCTCCTTAAAAAAAAAAGAATATGGATTTATACTTATTATGTTAGGGTCCTTAACCTCTCTCTTTTTCTTTTCCTTCTTAGTTTTTTCATACCTTGTGTACATTCCTTTTATCCTTTAGAATGTCTTATGGGAGAGATTTTTCCCTTCTAAAATAATGCTTCAACATTTCTAGTTAACCATACTACCCATAAAAACAAACATGGTAGGGATTGGTGTTCCTCCTTTACCTCTTGGCCTTCTACACAATTTTTTAGTGTACCTTCTATCATATCTCCTTCCCATTTCCATTTTCCAATTGCTAATCCTTTAATAACACTCCAAAAATCTTTGGAAAAATGATAATGCACAAAAAAAGTGGGACATGGTTTCTAAGTTTTATTTACACAATGAGCATATTTTAGGACCCTGCTAAATCCTATTGTAGAGTGTATTCAATGTTTAAAAAAAAAATCAGTACCAACCATAAGTATATGCAAGTTTTAAGGGGTTCTTACAACTTCTAGATGAGGTGCTAACCCCATATCTCATTTTGTTCCAATGAGTGGATTGCTACCAAGTACCATTGTTTCACCTTGTATTCCCCTTCTGATTTATTTTAAGTCCATACTATGCTAACATTGGTCTCTAATTCTGATGTAGGTCATTTTGAGAGCATTGACATATTGATTCCATTTCATTTCTAGGCCATTCTACAATCCTAATTACTTAGCCTTGTTCCATCCTTTTCTCCACCTTCCATCTATTTAGATATCATGAATATCCACAATTTTTTTACATTATGAGAATGGAGAGCATTGATAAGTGGATGAGAGGGTATTAGGACTTGGAGACCTCCTACCTACGGATAAACATGTTTTTTCTTTGGAACACAATTTTTCCTACCCTCAAGTGTGTAACAAGGAATGAGATTGTCGGTAAATTTCCAACTCCCATAAATAATTGGATCATGAAGAGACCATTCAACAATTGAATCATGAAGAGTAAACATGTAACAAATAGGATTTGAAACCAAGTGGAGAGGATAACAATTTCAAATCTCAACCACCCACAAAGGTCCTACTTGACACCCAAGGATCAATACATGTATGAACCTTGTGACCATTGCCTGACAACCATACAAGTTAATCACCTATGATAGGATAAACCTCCAATAAATATTTCCATACCAATGATCCTCCAACCATTGATTTCCTTGTTAAGTGTATCCATTCTTCCATTTAATGCCTCTATGCACTTCCTCTTTAACACCGTTTTCCCATAAAGCTTTAGCGGATAAGATTCCCCACATTTCTTTTGTTGCCAGTGCTTGGGAAAACAACATTAGAAATTTTAACCCCCAACCTCCATGTTTTTTGGGCCTCGATAGAGATTTCCATTTGACAAGGTATATACCTCCCTTATCTTTCTTCCCAATGCAAAGATATATAAAATAAATTTTCCAAACCTTGTTTAGAATCCCTTTTTGAATGTTGTTAAAGGGAAATAACTACCTATGAACTAAGCAAAAACCCATAGTGAGTGGGTGAGACTCATTGATAGACAATCAAATAAATAACTAATTTTCTTTCCCTAAGACTAGCATGCATGCAAATACATCAATGAATGAAAGCAAATAAAGGAACCTAATAACTGACAACTGCACAAACTTCATTTGATCTTGATCTTGATCTAGCTCCAATGTCTCACCAATAAACTTGCACAAATAGACAATGGTAACCACCTTTCTCATTCTTCATTTATAAAACACAAAACAACATGCATAATGAAATCTTAATCTAGCTACCCAAGAAACTAAAACCAACTCAAAACCTCATTAAAGATGACAAAATCAATGAAATAGAGATATCTTTTTGGGGGAAGAAGATAGATCTATATCGATTTATTGAAATAGTAACATCAAGTATGATACCTAAGTCTTGTTGTTGTACTCCCTTCTCCAAGCTTCGAGTCCTCTCCTTAGCCATGGTCCTTCATCCTTCAACTAGCATGATCTAGGAAATTACTACAGTGGGATAGCTAACTTAATGATTGATTGAGTCTCACTCAAGTACTAATCACACTAAAGAACTAATGGCTAGCTCTCACCATTAATACACTTGCAGCCAAGAATTTTCTCTAAATTCCTCTAGCACAAGGATGCTTATAATTAGACTCATGTCCCTTGGATTTGATTCATTTATTTATAGGCTCTTGAGGTGATAATATCAATGCTACATGGAAAGCATGTTGTGCATGTGTAATCCATGCACAATCTCCACTCACGACTTTTAGATTTTTCCAACTTGTAGCTTTTAGTTTTCCTCAAGATTTTCCGTGTTCAAAGATTTTAAGGAGCGTTCACAAGTTATCCATTAAAAAATCACGACTAGCCATGTATGTTCCTCAGGAAAGTGTGGCTAGCCATATTTGTCCTTAGGAACAAGTGCAAGTTAGATTTCCTTTTGAAGAAAAAACTTTTTGTGAGATAATGCATCTTAGAAAAACTATGTACTTTGGCTTATTACATCTTGTCTTTTCCTAGAGTGCCAAATATAAGTATACCATTCAAGTCTAGTTGTTGAGGGCATAAATTAACTTGATCCTTGGTAAGGGATCCCGACACTGTGACATCTTTGGAAATATTAGGCAATAAGGAATTCATAAATTGGTCTTCCAGAAATTGATCCGGAATTTTGACTCTGATGAACCTATGCCACTGCTGCCATTCATGAATGTAATTAGAAATATGTGTGGTGGTACTCTAACGCAGTGATATCAAAAGTTTAGTTTTGGTTTCATAGTGGATAAGAAGTTAGAAATATGTAAAAAATGCCATTGCTAGAGTTGAAAAATCATGGAACGAAGCATAGGGAAGCTCAATGTTCTATTTGGTTGCACTCTTGGTTAGGGTGAGATGGAAAAGACACAATCACATGTTTCCTTCCACTAGGGAGTTTGGTGAACACCATAAATGGAAGGTTATTATGTGGGAAGAAGGGTCTTCTCTGGACTGCTCGTAAAACTTAGGAATATCTCATGTTAATTTATTTGGGACAACTGATCATAATGGGTGATGGTGTATGTGTCGTTTTCCAATCAAGATAATTCAAGCAAGTTTAAGGTCACCAAAAAAAGCAACCTAGTGTTGGAAAACATGTTATGATATATAAATGAAGGGCCTTGCTGCCCCCTAGGCACCATACTACCACCAACCCCACTTCCCCCAATGACATTGTTTCCCCCCAAAACATAAGTAACATTGGCTGTGGGGCGAAAATTGGGATGAAAATTCCAATCAAAAGGAAAACCTACATTCAATATCATCAAGTTACCGATGGTATGTTGGAAACAAGTATGGACCTGTCAATGAGATTTAATCTAGGGTTTTCCCCCTATCAAAATATAATCTAAAATTAGGCAATTGTGTACTCACAATGGGTATACTAAAGGTAGGTAGACCTTGAGGAGGAATATTGGGACGGATCGGTGACATCCCCCAAGTGGGGACCCCCGATGTATAATGAGTATGAATGGGTGGGACTTCCCCATTGACTGGTGGTATGGAGAGACTCTCTAGAGCCTCTCCCTGACACATTCAATATAACAGGAATAGGTATTCCCACACTGGATAAACTACTACCACCTGACATCATATGCAAGCTATGTACAAAAGAAAAAGGATCACTCAAAGGAGGTTCACTTACTTGTATAATCACAAGATCGATAAGCTTTGTCAAAGGAGGGTTGAAATTGACCAGATGATTCTCGTCAATGACTTCAATCTCAGTGGGTTCAAACTCCTCATAATCTAGAGTATAAGCCTATACAATAGTGTGTGTGGATGTCATCCACTAAAACACCCTAAACATTGTCAGGTGAAAACAACCACCACTTGATGGCGGGAGATTCCTCTATCTTAGGAGGATACCTTTTTCTTCTCCTAGAATGACAAGTAGGTTGGTAAGCCATTGTGAAAGATGTATTTCAAACAAAAAATTCCAAGAAATTAAAATTCTATCTATGTCTAACTAAATACAAATCAACACAGAGCACACCCTAAGAATCTATAGGAAATTGGTAAGACCAATGGGCCTTCTGAAAACCAGTCTCAGATGATGAGGGCCCATAATCAATGAATCGTGGGTTTTTTCTTAGTTCATGGGTAGTTACAGTCGATATGGTGTTCAACATCCCATAATTTCTCAACCAAATTAACATTTGAAAATACATAAATGACAAAACATGAGTTAAGGGCCTAGCTCACCCAAACAAAACTCAATTCTGACGACTGAATCTCTTGCAATTTGCAAAGGAAGTTTGGGGGTAAAAATATTTTTTACTAGCTAGTTAAAATTCAACAAGGTGAAATGATGAAAATGAACTTATTTACCCATATTTAGACATGTTTTTGACCCCTTTTGGGCCTTAGACCACCATTATTTCCCCTTGTTGTGACCAACCCCTTTACAACTTCTAGTTTATGCATCAAAATTGTTAAAAGAGTTTTATATTGGATTTTTTAACTTATGGATTAGTGTTTTTTTATCATTTACACAGGACTATGGAACATCTTTTTGGTATTTTTATATGGTGATCTTTTATGAACTTTGAGGTAAATGTTTCAATATGGTATATAGTAATAGGTTTCTCACTTGCATCTTTCATTATTAACCCAAAAATGTGTTGAAAATATGCCTTCGGTTCAATCCCATCAAGTTGTGATAATTTCCTCTCTTATTTGTTGTAGGTCATAACTTCTTCGGTAGTGCCTACCCTCCATGGGATGATCTAGTTAGCACTTATTTTTCCATTCAATGCCCATGTTGAATATTATTTGTAGGCCCGGGAACCCTATTAGCCCCTCCATGACTTAACATTTGAGACCACATGCTTCCCTCTCATCTTTTTTTGGCCATGTCCTGCGGGGTTCCCATTATTCTTTTATTGCTTTACAGTTGCACTTGATTATTGTCACTTGCCTCTTTGTGCTTACTACTATAATGCTATCCACTTCATTATGCTTATTGCCATTGCGGTCACTTTTTGACCTTCGTAATTTGCATCTATTGCCTTTGTTTTTTGAACTTTATCCCTGGAGAAGACACATTCATGAGTGGACATAACTTGCCTAGTACATTTTTTGCATTTGTTTTGCATAGGTTTGTTCCATGCACTTGCAATGTAGTTACATGCCATTGAGCCACTGATTTTCTCCATTGTATTTTATAATACTTTTATTCTTTTGAGCTTTGCAAAGCATGAAAAAGACAAAAACATAAAAAAAACATAAAAAATAAAAGGGGGGAAATAATTTTGATATTTTTTTATTCAAGTAAGAGTGGCAATCATTAGTACTTGTCTCCCTTGAACATTGCACTTGGTTACATCAATATCTTATAGTTGGTATTTAGTATTTCCTTAGGATATATACCATGATTTTGAGTTTTTACTCCTTCGATTGGTTATTCTCCCAGTCATTATGAAGAATGCTTCAATGGCTCTGGTGTTGTCACTTTATATCATTAGTCCTTTTGCATCAGTTTCTTCCCAAGTCCTCATTATGTCATGCTACGCGTTCAACGAAAGTTTGTGCCTGAGTTGGTCATTCAACATATTTGTTGACCATTCATGTCGACCTTCCCTGTGTCTATATGTACCTTGGGGCCTATAATCATTATTGATGGGTCACCTCACATCTTTTGATGATATTCATTAACTACCGATAATCAAATGGTTTCTACTATGCTTGACATTAACTCATTTATTCACATGTTGTAGATTTGTACAACCATGGAGTTTGGATTGAAGACCATGGGATATAGGGGCATCCTCTTTTCATGCTTCCATGCTTGAGTTGTGTGATATTGTACCACTACTTGATGAGTACTTTGAATACCAGTTTGTACTTCCTTTAGTGCTAGGTGTCTTCCAGATGTATGATGTGATATATATCCACTTTATATTTTCTCATGGCTATGATATTATATTTGACATGGATCCATCATGTATCTTCTTCTATGGCCACGGTCTTTCATTTTATATACTTCATGCATTGATAGTGTATTTGTTTGATGGTCGTGCTTGTTGTTTCATCCAACCGTGGGTATGCCCACCTCAGGGATTATTTATATATGATGGGTTGATTTTTTCTTATAGTTATTTTTTAGATCCGTCGTTTTATAAATCCTCTTTATCCCACTTGTGAACATCCATTATTTGTAATGTATTTTGGCCATTAGTTCCTCTTATGAACTCATATATTAAGGGACATCTATTATACTTATATTTGGCACTTTGGGTCAAGACAAGTTGTAATGAGATGAAATACATACTTGTGCTAAGATGTATTATCTCACATAAAGTTTTTTCTTCAAAAGGACATCTAGGCCGTGCTTGTTCCTAAGGACATACACAATCAATCATGGCTTTCCTAAGGAAAACACAATATCATTCGTGGGTTTCAATGGAAAACTCACAACCACCCCTTTAAAGATTTAAAAACAAAAAATATCAAGGAAAGCTAAAAGTTGCGAGTTGGCAAAAGCCAAAATTTGTGAGTGGAGGTTGTGCATGGCTAAAAAATTCACAACATGCATTCCATGCAACATTGATATGATCACCTCAAGAGTGTATAAATAAAGGAATTGAAGTGAAGGGATGGTAGTCTAATGATAAGTGTCCTTGTGCTGGAGGAGTTTAGTGAAAATCCTTCATTGTAAGTGTATCAATGTTGAGAGCTAGGAATTAGTTCTTTAGTGTGATCAGAGCTTGAGTAAGATTCAATCAGTCAATAAGTTGACTATCTCAGTGTAGTAAGTTCCCAGATCATGCTAGTTGATGGATGAAGGATTGTGGCTAAGGAGAGCACTCAAATCTTGGAGAAGGGAGTACAAAAACAAGAATCGAGTATCATAATTTTTGTTTCTCTTTCATTAAATAAATATATATCTATCTTCGCACCCCCCCACCCCAAAAAAAAAAATAAAATAAAAAAAAATCTCTCCATTTCGTTTATTACTTGTCATCTTTAATGAGGTCTCTAGTTGGTTGTAGTTTCTTAAGTAACTAGATTAATATTTCACTATGAAGTTCTTTTATGATTTATAAAGGAATGAGAAAGGGGGTTGTCGTTGTATGTTTGTGTAGGTTCATTGGTGAGACATTAGAGTTGGATCAAGGTCAAGTGAATTTTGTGCAACACTAAGGAAAACTACTAGTTATCAGGTTCTTTTCCTTGCTTTCATTCATTTATGTATTCGCATGCATGTAGGTCTTAGGGAAAGAAAACAAATTATCTATCTATCTATTTGTCAGTCTATCTGTCGGTGAGTCTTGCCCACTCACCGTGGGTTTTTTCTTAGTTCATAGGTAGATACCCTTTAACAAATGTACAAAAACATCTAGAGCATGGGGTTACTTTAATCACACTCATAATAAGAGATAGGTTTCCCCTTATAAAGATTGATATATTACATCTAAATTTTATTTTCTTCTCTATTTTTTGGTATATCCATAGTTAACCCTTGTATGTGAAGTTATTTTCCTTTAAACTGATATCATGCGTACTTCAAGTCCTATTATGTTAGTAGTTTGATCATCTATGAGGTACATATACATAGTTAACTTTAGAAGGTTTATCTGCATGATAGTATTTGAACCATACTATTGAAGAGCCTCCACAATAACACTTTCCTCCCTTACTGTGATATTTCCAAACAAAGGAACATCATTAAAAAAACTACATGGGCTCTATTGAGGTCTCTAGCCATCTTGACTCCCTTAATTCTTCCCTCATATTTCATTTCCCTAAGGATCCTACTAAGCCCGTTGACCACTAGAAAGAATAGGAGGAGTTACAGTGATCCAGGTGGATATCGATGACCACCCACCTATTCCACTTACTCTCAACAATTCTCCCACTTGGCAATTTTCCATGGTTTTCTAGGTCCTAAAATTCTGGGGCTGTTTTGAGGCCCTAAACAATGTTATTTTTACCATGATCCTTTAGGGCCATGTTGATCACTTTTTCTGTCAAGGGAAAATGACCAACATTGAGAGAAAAATCTTGTGGGAACAAGAAATACTCTGCTCATTCTTATAGAGGTGGCTCTCCTCTCTTGAGATACAAAAGATTCTTCATATGGCCCTAAATGAATGCAATGGGCAAGTGATAAAAAAAAAACCCCAACAAATCTTCCAATAAATCTCTCATTTAACATATTTACTTATTAAGCACATCATCGTATTCACGGAAGAAAAGAGGGAAAATATAACTAAAAAAGATTTTATCTACATGGTTTTCTCTCAATATAAATTTTTCCTTCCTCTTAAAATAAATATGAATCCAGAATCAATTGTGACTTTGCAAGATGAAAGTAAAATGGACAATTCATTAAAGAACTTTACATGACTTCTTCGTTAATATCAAATGAGTTTGTAAAGCATCATCTGCTCAAGAATCCATTGATACATATACCACATAGATTCATAAAAGAAAAAGTGACACTTGAATAGTTCTTTGTGGGAGAAAATAATAATAATATAGCAAACATAACAAGTTTTAAAATGTTTGAAACAAAAGGGTTCAAACAACCTCAACAAGATCTCAATGACAATTAGATAAATTGAAGTAATACTACATTTGTTTTCTACAAGCAAGGATTTTTCTCCTCTGGACCTACAAAATCATGGGGAATGCTTGGAAGAATATAGAGAGAGTTGATCAAACCCAAATCTTCTTGGTGCAAAGCATACATGAAAAAACTAATGGAAAGAATCAAGCAAAAGGAAATATGAGGGAGAAAGTCAAGCAGGCTAATTCATAAATTCTTGGAAAGACAAAACTTGCCACCAAAAAACTCTCCACCAGAACCCTCAAATGCATTTCATATCTTCATTTATAAACTTCTCTCCATCCTCTTGGAATTGCTTTATAGTTAGAGTTTTTTCCCTTTTTTGCAATAAATTAAAATTTCTTTGGTAAATATAAACTTTGAAATTTCTTTGGTAAATTTCCTTGAGTATGTTTGGTAAAGAATTCCGGTAGCACAAAGGTATGGGTAAGGGACTTGAGTTTGTTTGAGGTATAAAGGCATGAAAATCAGTAAAAATGAAGGTAAGACTACCATGGATGGAAAATACACATCATGCCATTTCTGGTGATATGTGGTATGTCACATAGTTCCTCACGATTAGGGAGATATGGCCTTGAGAAGTTGGAGAACCCTTTAGAGTAATCTAGAAGCCCCTAGAAGGTCAACAAGAAGTCAAAAGCTTCTAGAAACTCATAAATAATATTCCCTAGTCAAAGTGGTTGTAAAAAAAATGAATTAAATCATGAAGTGGTTGCAACAAGAAGTGTAAATGAGTTATGTGTTGACTAATTAAAAAAAGTTAGTTGCAACAAGAAAGTGGGTTAGCCCTAGAAGATGGAAAAAGGGGTAAAACAATTTCAAGGAAACTTCTAGAGGAAGGCACTTGGAAAAGTATAAATAAGTGATCCGGATGGATCTATGGAAAATCACAGAAGTTTCAGAAGTGTCCCAGAAC
>JZKD02S0626889.1:0-15757 GCA_000966675.3 Picea glauca | reverse complement strand
CTAGTTTTAGCTAAACCAGTGAATATCCTAATGTGGGCTCTCCCATACATTGTCATGTCTTCTTGGGTGGCACATTTACTTCGGAGCCCAAATCCAGTATGATATCCCCCATGTTGAAATCTCTAATGCTGGCATTCAGTCTGAATTCTCTACTTGTCCTCCTCCTTGTATGCAAGTGATTAACTATTTTCTGCTCTAGCTTTCCCTCTACATCTATGTTACATATTTCTAACGTATTTTGTAACACTTTAACAGATGATGGATCATTTAGTAGTTTAACATAGGATTGTAGAAAAGTCTTTATGGTACTTACTTGTCCTTGGGGCTGTGCTTCATTAGTGTGATCCAACGATGAAGGAATCTCGTACGTTGGTACGTCCTAAGTATGTTGCTCAATTGATGTAGATGCAATGTATGGTTTCAAGAATTCTTGTCTGGCTTGCTTAAATATCTCATTTTCGTTATGCACATCAAACTGCTTCTGTGGTTCGACATTCTTCTTCACCCATTGGTGTTGTGCTGGATCATGTCTTACTGTGTCATCTCTCGTTTTAGTTCCTCCACGTGTAACTATGTTGATATTTTTTCCATCATCCCTTGCTTATGTAGAAATCCATTGAACATTCTGATTGTTCTGATTTCTCTTTTCCTGGATCTTCCCCAATAGTGTCGAACAGTCTTCTGTGTCATGATCTGATGCGCGACAATACATACATGTCACCGGTGGAAGTGGACATTTTCTTGCATAGTGTCATGGTTGCTGACAGTTATGGCATACCACTGGTCCTCTACCTCGCCCAACACCTTTGTAGCCAGCTTGATCTCCTCGCGGTGCGTTGTACTGAGGCACTTGATTGTACTGTGTGAGATTATATTGTGGTTGTGCGGTATTGCACTGCGACTACACAGTGTTATATTGTTATGGCGTAGTGTTGTATGGGGCTGGTACTTGGTTAAAATGTGGTGCAGTTTGCCTTGTCATCATTGTTTCCTACACCCTATATGTGTCTGATGTTCTTTCCCTCATCAGCTCCATTGCCCTGCTATCTTTGTCATCATGGCCCACTAACTTGAAAAAGATGCAATATGAACTCTTAGGCATTGTCTAGTATTTCTGCATCATTGGACAATGATATGGATCATGCCTCCTCTGTCTTACATATCTCACACCATAGTCCTCATGTCGACAAAGGACTTGGCAGTCCTATTGCCATGTATTGCGTGAAAGTTGGGCATTCATTATTGTGGTGTCCTTCTGTCCTACATGTGGTACACCAAACAACTTCTCTTTTGTCCTTACTCATGTTCTGGTTTAATTGAAATGTTATATTCTTCAGGTCCTCCTTCAACTCCTTTATTGTTGGATCTGTCTTCTGATATTGGTTCTCTTTTAGTTGCAAGGTTGTCTGCAGAGCCTCTACCTAGGTATGAAACTTATGTTGTCTCAAAGGGTATTTCAGGTGTGGTAACAGGGAATTCACGAATAGATGTCTATGTTGCATATATGTCATGACATACTTTGACTTTCCCTTCAATCATTGAATCTATGGTCTATCTCCCAAACAAATTCCCCTGGTTTATGTCTGATATTTATCATCTCATTCATGTACTGATCCTCTGAGCTAGGCTTTTGGAATTCATTTATCAACAACTTCCTTATATCTACAATCGTTCTGGTTGTTCTTGGTGCATTGTTTGTAGCTAAGCTCATGTACCAATCCAATGCGCAGTCTCTTAGTGTGATGGCTAACTGGGTAAGTTTTGTATCCTCATTTGTGATTTGCTTTGCTTCCCAGATCTTTTCACAAATGAACAAGTGCTTCTCAGGGTCCTCAAATGCCTCTCCCTTGAATTCTGGTAACCTGATGGTGGGATCATGTCCTGCCATCCTGAATGTTGAACTACTACCTCCGTGCAGTGTAGATACTTGACTAATGCTTCATGAACTAGCTCCCCCAGTTGTTTCTCCCTGTGTAGATGTACTTCCTGCTACATTTCTTCCACTGAAATTCAGTTGTCTAAACACTAGTGTTCTCTCTAGTGTATTAGTCGCACATGGGTTTATGGGTTCTACACTGACACTGATATGGATAGGAGTTATGCCTCTGGTTTATGCTCTTGGACCTCTTGTCTTCCTTTCATCTGTCACGCGCAGGATTTCCTCAATCTGCTCCACATCTCGGAGATACTCTACCTCTTCTTCATCACTTGTCAAGCCTTCCCTCGCGGCTATGGCTCTCTTCTTATTGTTCATCTTGTATTGGTAAGGTGCTCCACTGCGCGTTCTTCCAACTGTTGCCATGATCTACTTGATCTGGTCTTCCTCCATCGTGATTGGATCCAAGGCCTCCTCCTTCTTTCCTTTATCCATTTCTTCCTCCATTTCTTTGTCTCTTATCAGCGCTTCCCCCCTTCCCCCATGCACGCAAGGAAGTTTAGTTGTCAGATGCTAATGTCATTACACCTTTGTTATACAGTAACATCTTGATGGAAGTGTACAATGATCTAATATACATACCTTGAGGTCCCTTCAGGAACTCTTGCTCTGCTGCGATGTAAGACTTCGCAGTATCTACTGCAAATTCTGTGATAAATCCTCCAACAATGTTGTCTAACCAAAAATCTATTGCCCGTGTAAATTTATTGTCAACCTGTTGTAACTGCACGATCTCCACAGAATTTCACTCTAGTTATCTAATCCGATTTGTAGGGTGGTTGTCTTTCAACCTCAATATACACTCCTGCAACACATGTGGGAAATCACAGAAAAACACTTCATGCAAGTCGTTGAATACGTACTTGTCCAAATATTTACGTGATGTTAACTTCGAGTTTCTGTTATCTTTCTGCGCAAATTCCAGCTCCTTTGTTTTCAACCAGCTCTTGATTTTCGCCTTTGTTGGGTTCCATGGTCTAAACATCCCCTTTTATATTCTCATTCTTTTAACGTTTCCTCACCTGATCATACATTATTTTTCCAATTCTTCAGTAGATCTCATTCACTCAATCCCATTATGTTCCAACCGGCAACGAAACCATTTGTTGGTTACTTCATCCTTGCTACCATTCTTGGGTTGACCCAGGTTCAGGTTCACTATGGTTTCCAATAAAACCCCTCTAAGACTATCTACTCCTCTGGTAAACTAGAAGGCAACGCAGTACAGAAGGTGCACTGCGCAGTCTCACCCGAGATAGTTCTTATGGGTGGTTGCAACGCTCAGGTACTTGCAGTCTGAGAATGAGCGGGGATCTAGGATTAAACTCTATTATCTTCATTTGTTTAATCTAACATTCAAATTATCTTTATTAATCTGTCATTCTTATTCATGCATGTAAAATAACAGATCTAAATAAGTCATTCATGCATTTGTCTAATATCTAATCATTATCGGTAAAGGAAATACTCAATACTCAATCACACAACACATGATATATCGTGGTTCACCCCCTCTTGGGCTACGTCCACAAAGATTTGGCTTCTCTTCTCTTTTACTATGGTGTTTCCAAAACTACAGCGCCTCGCGCAGTACATCTCTCCATCCAACATGTCGAGATTTACAATGAGGCGGACTACATCACACGAGGCTCCTCAGCCTATGATCTAACCCTTGAGATCTACCTTATTTCCTCTCCTTAGCTCAACAACTTACAAAATAGATCGGAATTACAGTCATTCAGTTTTCAAACAACATAGTAATAATGACCAACAACACCACCCCCGACCTAGACCTCCTAGGTACCTACTTATACATGTTTTTGGCTTACTAGACATTACATCCTCTTACCAAAACCCCAACCCTAGCATGGTTAGGTATTCTTGCATGTGTGTTGATCTAAGTGGATATCGATGACCACCCACCTATTCCACGAGCTCGAAAAATAGTTTTCCATCTTGGCATTTTTTCGACATTTTTTCGGGTTCCAAACTTTTGGGGCCATTTTGAGGCCCTAAACGATCGTTTTTGGGGATTTGGGGTCTAGGTGACTGCCAAAGGCCCTAACTTGGGCCACTCGAAAATCGTTCTTCTCAATTGGACCTTTACAACAGTGTATCGAGCACCCCAAACAGAGATCGTATGCAAAAGTTATGCCCCCGGGAAGTTGACGTATCAACTACCCCCATCGAGGCCCGCAAACCTTTTGGCTTTTCATCTTCCGGGGTTAGGGTTTTTTATTTTACTTATGTTAAAAAGGCCTTTGGAGCCTCATTGTAACGATCATCTTCTTGCGAATGTGAGTAGTCGTCACATCTCTTCTCAGAGATAAGTTGCCACCATTCTAGCGAGTCTTTCACTCTGTAATTTTACAATCTTTATACATTTTCGCTCATTAATAGAAATTGTGTATTACTGTATCTTTGTGTTTATGGTTGCATAGCTGATACATTTATGTTATATTATTAGATATCTGAGATATCTCTGTATATTTCTTTGTTATAACTCCGCTCTCATTTCGTGTCGAAATTAATTTGGATCATGTGCCTCACATGATTTCCTCCTCTGCATGTGTGTTTACCTTGCACGTGCTACTTTTTCTACCAGTTGTCTTTTCCTTCTTTGTGCTTTATTCTCCAAAATTAGGCTTTACTCCAAAATGGGCCTGCGTCCAACACTTCTGCTATCAACAATGAAATGCAGTGGGGTCCCCTTCACCCACATTTGTGAATGGAAGAGGCACTCCCCCTCCTCAGGCTTCTTTGGTTCTTTTGGTTGGATTGTTGTGGTCATGATAGTAGCAGTGGGTTCTGCATCGATGATCTGTTTTTTTTTATTGTGTTCTGAATCATAGTCTGAGTCAAGGTTCGACTCTTTTTCTTTGAGCTCGGCCACTAATGATTGTTTCGAGCGACATTCATCCGTGTTGTGCCAGGGGATTTTGTGGAACTCACACCACTTTCCAGTGTCCTTCGTCTTCACGTTACCCTTCTTTTCCTCCGGCTTGAACTGGTTGTCTTAGTTGTTCTGTGAGTTAGGGTCGCCTTTACCATACTTTGTTTATTGCGGATCTGCAGACCTAAACTGCCACTTATTTCGCTGCTTAAATTTTTGCTCTATTTTGACAACATATCGATAAGCAAATCCCAATGACGAGATGCCCAGAAACTCCATTTCTGTTTAGATGTACCTGTGTAGACCCCTGCAGTATTTTAGAACCAGATGTCATTCAAAGTCTTTGATACCCAACTTGGTATGCAAGGTACGGAAGGTATTTGTGAACTCTGACACTATTTCGTCCCTCTCCTAGCGCAGTGTGGTCCATCTCTTGTATTGGTCGTCATAGTTTCCAACAAAGTAATATTGTTCCTTAAAGGCATCCATAAAAAAATCGCAAGTCGGTTCGGCCTCAAACATTCCATACTCCTCTATGGAATTTTGCTCACAGTAAGTCTCCCACCAATTTTTGACATGGGGGACAACCTTAAGGAGAGCAAATGTGATATTTTCCCTGTCAGAAAAATTGTGGACAAAGAAATAACCTTCTAGCAAATTTAACCACTTTTCCAAAGCATCTACATCTATCTGACCTTCAAACACAAGAATATCAAAACTAACTTGTACCTTGAAAGGGGTGATGCCTCCAAAATGGTTGCTTGATGAAGATGCATCTGCTGTTGTCGACAGTCGTTGAAGGATTTGGGCAAAATTTTCCATCATCTTGTGCCTCTGTTGTGGGAGGGCTTCCTCAAGCAATAACTGAATAGGATCTCATGCTCCCTCGTCTCTCTTTTCTTCCGCCATGGGAGGCTATTGGGGTCAATAAGGACAATCTTTTAGAGACTCTAGTAGTTCGAGTCCCAACTCCTTATACCCTGACCTCATTGGGGACATGCATAGAGAAACAAATAAAAAGCAGATTGCTTTGATACCACTGATTCATATTTTATGAGGGAACGAAATGAAACACATAAATATGACATAAACACAGAGATATGGTCAACTCGATTTTTATTAATGAAATGAAATATGTAGAGTTGTAAAATACAAAGTGAAATGAACTCACTAGAATGGTGGCAACTTATCTCTAACAAGAGATGTGACGACTATGCTCATTCGTAAGAAGATCATTACAATGAGGCTCAAAAGGTTTTTTTTAAATAAAGCATTAATGAGAAAACCCTAAGCATCCAAAACCATAACCCCGAGAGATGAAACACCAAAATGTTTGTGGGTCTTGATGGGGGGAGTTGATACGTCAACTTCTCGAGGGTGTTACTTTTGCATACGATCTACATTTGGGGTGCTCAGTTCCTTGTAAAAAAGGTCTAACCAAGGAGTACACATTATGTTCGGCCTAACATCTACCTTTGACTATATGTTAGGCGATGTTGAGCCAAAAAAATGTCGTTTAGGGCCTGAAAACAACCCCGAAAGTTCAGGACCCAAAAAACTGTAGAAACACTGATTAGGTGGAAAATAATGTTTTGAGCCAGTGGAATAGGTGGGTGGCCACCGATATCCACCTGGATCACAAAGATTCAATGTTTTCCTTAGCAATAAGATATCGCATTACTTGTATTGCCAAAATTAAAATACAAATTGCAAAAGATGGAATATACATTAATAGGAGTTTGAACTCCAAATTATAATCACTATAACATTCACGCAAAACATTTATCTAGGTTAGCTTGACACTCCACATACTAGGTTTAAATGGCAACAACACAACTTAAAACTTTAATGCTCTACATTAAACCTTGTAAGATCAACTAACTAGCATACTCACACAACAACCAACCAACCATTATATTAGTAGGAGACACCACTCCTTTATGATTGTCCTCATTAACATAAGAGTCATAACATATTGGAGATTATATGTTGCGGTGAACTACTTCTTTCAATCAATGTAAAATATTAATTTTTGTATAAAAAAATATTTATATTCTAAACATAATTCCAAAATACATAAATATTAAATGTATCCAACTTAACAATCAACATTTTTATAAAAAAACATTATAAAAATATTATAAAATATTACTATAAAAATTATTTTATTTTTTACATAAAGAGAAACAAGAAAGTTGCATGATATTATGTTAATACGAAACCATACTTCTTTATCACTACTCAATTAATATATAAAAAAGATGATATTTTAAAATTTATATGTTATAGTGAATTACTTATCTTAATTAATTAATAAGTAAATTCAAAACATAATTAATTAGCGAATTCAAAACATATAAAAAAAATTAACTTAAAACGCCAACATTACCCAACTACATAAAAATTTATCTTCAAAGTTTAGTGGGAAAATCGTCGGTGAGGTGATTCGTACAGTGTCGGTCACGGACTAACGAGGAGCATATGTTGATGTGATGTGAGGGGAGGGGAGCGGCAAAGAAGTTGATGTGATGTGAGGCGAGGGGAGTGGCAAAATCAAAAGAAAATTAATGTCATAGACCTAGATGCTTTTTTTTTTTGGGTTTCTTGCATCCTATACAAGGTATTCATACTTCCACACCGAATCTTTGAATGATATTCTTGTAGTTGTCTATTTGGTCTTACCTTTTTTTTTTTTAGTTTCTTGCATCCGATACAAGGTATTCATATTTTCACATTGAATCTTTGAATGATNAAAATCAAAAGAAAATTAATGTCATAGACCTAGATGCTTTTTTTTTTTTTGGTTTCTTGCATCCTATACAAGGTATTCATACTTCCACACCGAATCTTTGAATGATATTCTTGTAGTTGTCTATTTGGTCTTACCTTTTTTTTTTTGGTTTCTTGCATCCGATACAAGGTATTCATATTTTCACATTGAATCTTTGAATGATATTTTTGTAGTTGTTTATTTGGTCTCGAAGGAATATTATCATTACTTTTGAAATATTAAGTATTATGTGGTGAGTTAATGATTGGTGCATCTTTTTTCAATAAAAAATTAGCTTAATTATACTAAGAAAATATAATTTTTTACATCCGCCTAACCATATATGCTTTTAATGTCATGGCACAATGTTGATCACTAACAAAAATATCTAGAAAAATATTTCAAATTACATCCAATAAGAGCTCCATACAGGATCGAAACTCTCCAAATTATGCAAAAAGACTTGGAACCTTATACCAAAAAACCACCACAGTCTAGAAAAAGCGAAAAATACACATACTGTCTACACTCAAAACTGTGTTAAACTTTCCAAAAATGGAGGGGTGGTAAGGGAACAGCTAGTAAATGTTGACAAGGCATTGTTGACCCTCCATGTCGTCTGACCATTTGGGGAGAGAGATAAATCCTTCAGATTTCAGTAATGCTTTCTTTGATTGCTCATCCGCTTCCTTGTTGAATTCACGATAAATGTGAAAAAATCTAGTGGCCAAAAACTTACTTCTTAAAGTCCCGATTCTTTGTTTCCATCCTTCAATGGAGCTAACTCGCAAATCACTCTTGTTATTTAGCCAATCTATGATTACTTTGGAGTCTCTCATAATCTGAAGCTTGTGAATGGACAGATAATTTGCTATAAAAAGTGTTGCCCATACTCCCATTAGTTCAACTCTGCGGTTCAAGTACCATTTATAAATTGTTGTAGCTGAAAGTTTTATGATACCCCCGATCCCACTGCACAGTCCATTTGCCAGGGCTGCTCCATCAAAACAAGCCACAATGGACTTATGTGGATGATCTACCCAACAAGAGCGAATAGTAGGATTAATATTTTTGACTACAGGTTTATGTAAGGAACCAAAAGTCTTTATAACAACCGAATGAATGGAAGACTCCTTTCCTTCAAAGATTGTTGAATTCCTTTCTAACCAGATAAACCAGCATATAAGAGCATCTAGATAGGATGGTACAACCTTATCCGTTGTCCAGTTTGTAAGACAAGCATCTAAATCATTCACACTCCAATCTTGATTGTACTTGTTTATATATTTAATTTTCAACCAGATAAGCTTAGTGAAGGGACAATGTATGAACAAGTGAGCAATGTCTTCAATATCCCCTTTGCATAACTGAAAACGACCTGGGCCCATCCACCCTCTAAGTTGCAAATTATTCCATGTCATAATTTTGTTCTCCACTGCCAGCCACAGAAAGAGCTTGATTTTATGTTGAATGTCCCACTTCCAAAAGATTTTTCGCCAACTTGTAAGAGTCGACAAGTTTAGTGTAGATATTAAGGCCACGTAAACATTCTTTGCCGTAAGGGATCCTGATGAATCACCCCCAATCCATAAGAGACCGTCTTCATTATCACATAATGATACTCTTGAGGCTTGAAGAGCTCGCTGAAAGTGTTCCCATTCCACTGCCAGATCACCTGAGATATCTAGTTCCGAACTATTGATCCAAGAAGATAATAAAGAATCCTGATCGAGATGTCTCCAAGCCTAAGCTAATACCGTAATATGTTTATGTCTAAGAATATCGAGGAGTGAATGAGAAAGGAAGGATGAGTTTCCCATCCTCGGTATTCTATCCCTTCCTAGAACCACATGATGACCGGTGCCAGGATTACAACTCAGGCAATTTGTAATCAAATGTATAGACTTTAAAAGACTATTCCAGATTTTTGATGCCGAATGTTGATGAAAAGTGGTTGATCTGAACCAGTTTTTGACTGTAATGAAAGGGAGATACTTATCCTTTATCACTTTTTTCTATATTCCTTCCTTTGTTAATACTCACCAAAGAGTAGTCATTGCCAGTGCTTTGCTGAAAGAAAAGATATTACGAAATCCCCAACCACCATTGCGTTTTGGTCGAGCTAGAGTCTCCCAACCACAAAGAAAATCACCAATCCCATTCCAAAGAAAATTATAAAGCAATTTTCTTAACTTGTTTAGTATGGAGAGTGGAATTGAGACGAGAGATAACCAATAAACAGGTTGACTTTCCAGAACGGACTTGCAAAGTGTATACCTGCCACCCAAAAAAAGCCACCTGTAGCTCTAGTGATTAATCTTATTTTCCACTTTGGTCAATAGCCATAACCAGTCTTCAGATTTTTGTAATCCTACCTTTAAGAAGTATCCGAGATATTTGAATCCCATAGAGAGATCCGTGAAATTATACGGGAGGATAAGCTTGAAAGAAGAAAGTTATGTCTCCAATAGTCCTGAATAATGCACTGTCGACTTTAATGTATTTACCTTTAAACCTGAAGCCAAGTAATTTTTTTTTATAAGACTCTCGATCTCCTTCCATTCCTGCATTGAAGCATTTGTCAGAAGTAATACATCATCGCCAAAAAAAAGGTGTAGGATTTTTATAAGTTTGGAAACTTTGATTCATGTTAAGATTCCTTCCCGTTGGCTTGATTTTAATAACAGGCTCAGACTCTCCATCACTAGAATAAACAACAAAGGTGACAGAGGGCACCCCTGTTGAAGTCCTCTACCACTTCTGAAAAAATCCGTCGTCTCCCCATTAATTAAAACTGCAAAGGACGCAGAATTCACACATGCCATTATCCAGTTTGTCATTTGTGTTCCAAACCCCACTTGAATTAAAATCAATCTAAGTAAATCCCAATTAATGCAATCGTAAGCTTTCTGAAGGTCTAGCTTTAGAATGAGTGCTTTTATTTTTTATTTTTTCATATTGTGTATGCACTCATGTGTTGTTCCAATTGCATCATGGATCTGGCGTCCTTCCAGTTCCAGGAAGCCTAGTTGCTCTGTTGATAGAGCCTTTGATAAAATCGGTTTTATCTGATTCACTATTACTTTGGAGATGACTTTATAAACCAGGTTGCACAAAGAAATAGGTTTGTAATCCCCATAGTTTAATGGTTTATTGACTTTGGGGATCAAAGCTAAAAAAGTAGAATTTATGCTTCCTGCAATGCGCCCATTGGATCGAGCTTCCTCCACCATCGCTAGAAGGTCCTCACTCACTAAATAAAAAAAATGTAATAAAAATTCCACCGTCCAGCCATCAGGCCCTAGACTTTTGTCTTTTTTAAACATGGATAAAACCAATTTTAATTCCTTCAAAGAGATTGGCTTATAGAGATCTCTCGCTTCTTCCTCGCTTATCATTCTTGTAAAGAGACCCACCACCCCAACCTGTTCTGTTGTGTGAGAAATGTCTTGAGTTTTAAAGAAATTCTTGAAGTAATTCTCTGCCTCCACAATTATCGCCTTCTGGTCTTTATGTATAATCCCAGTGTCATCACATGTCTCCCATATATGTTTGCTATTTCTCCTATGATTAGCATACCGATGAAAGAACTTGGTATTTTGATCTCCGCTTTTGACCCAAATAGCCTGACTCCGAAGTCGCCACAAGTCCTCATGTGCTTTTAGAAGCTTATTTCTTTCTAATTCCAACTTTATGAGATTAGACTCCACCTCCGGTAGAATAGAACCATCCAATAACAACTGCAAATGTTGTTTGATATTTTCTTCCAAGTTCTCCAGTACTTTTAAATTCCGGTCCTTAGACTCTTTTGCCTAGCTTTTAGTATAAGTTTTTAGGTCCTTTAACTTCCATATTATACAACGTTGGCAATCTCCTTTTAGTAAATATTTTTGATCACTCCATAGTTTATGAACCATATTGTTGTAAACTTTGTCTAAAAGCCACTGTGAATTAAATTTGAAGGGGTATGCTTTGTGAATAGTATTGTTCTCCAGCTGCAAAAGTACAGGTGCGTGATCCGAGACAAAAGGAAATTCCACCCAGGATCTGTACAGTCCAACATTCATGAGAAGATCCTTCGAAACCAAGAACTTATCCAGTCTCTTGGCAATCGAATTTGTACCCGAGTGCCCATTATGCCAAGTTGGGACTAACTTATCTGGTTGGACATCTATAAGTTTATGAGCTTGAAAGAGTGTTTTGAAAAAACCGACAAGTTGTCATGAATTTGCAGTTCCGCTCCATACCTCTCCAGTAGAAACCGTTAGATTTAAGTCCCTCACAACCACACGACTTTTTAGAGAAAGCAAACCACTGTTCTCTAGGAAATTCCAGAAAGGTTTACGCTCCAAGCAAGGACCATATACATTAAGAAGGTTGATCTTCCTCTTTGTTGTAATAATCAAACCTGTTAACAAAATCCCGCCACAAGTAAGGTAAGGAACCAAACTAATAAGATAAGGATCCCACGAAACCAACAGACCGCCCGAAGTAGCTACATAACTCACATCACAAGACACCTAGGACGAACAAAACTTAATCATAAAGGACCAAGTTTTTTGTTCATGAACCATAGTTTATTGGAGGAAAACAATGTTTGGATGGGTAGTTTCCAAGACCCGACGAAACGAGGCAGATTCTAGGGTGCTTCCAACCCCTCTAAGATTAAGTGAGAGTAATATCATTACTTAGCCCTTGCTAAGGTCTTCACTGCTCTAAGTGCCCCACTATCGAAAGAAGAAGGATCTGTGATTAAGGAAGAAATTGTTGTCGCCTGTAATTTCTTCCTTGTACTTCTTGTTTTGACTGGAGAATATTCTACTCCCAACCCTCGTGACCAGGAGTAGTCCTTTGTTGTCTCAGCTTGAAAGGATCCTGTTGTACTAACCTCACCAGAGATAGTGGAAGGGTAAAAAATAGCATTCTTGAAATAGGTAGGTAATTGAGCCGGGGGATTACTATCACATAGATAAAGTATCAAAGAGTCCAAAACCACGCTCAATGAGGAATCACCCTCTTCAGACTCACGACAACCCGAAATCAGTAATGACTCGTCAGGGATGGAAGAAACCACTAGTGGGACATTCACAGAGAATAAGGGAGAAGTATGTGCAGGGTCAAGAAGACTCTTAGGCCCAGGAAGCTGCGGTTCCAAGACCGGTTAAAAACCCGAGCAACCAGAGGGTGAAATACAAGAAACACCCATTCCCCCCGAAGAAGGAGTGGCATTATCAGGTAAGGAGGTGGAACCCAAGGGGTTAATAACAAGAGTCTCCTTAACAAACCCCGAGGGAAACTCCACGGAGGATAGAATATTTTTCAGCAACATAGAGACATTAAGTTCTTCCTTCTTCCATAATGATAAAGAATCATACAGAGTTGGGCAGTACAAGTTTAACTTACCAGAGATAGTATCATCACGTTCCGACGAGGGTGTAGACTCTGTCATAGGAAACCGATCGCTAGCCCATGCTAAGTCCACTTCACCGGCTAAATCCCCACTGTCTCTGTGAAGAGCTATGTCTTCAGAGACTTCCTCTAAACCCCTTCCCAAATAGTTTCTTCTCAGATGTCCAGTGTTGTGACAGTTGCTACAACGAAAAGGGATGCCGAAATAGTCCAGTCTCTTGACTATCCTTCGACCCCTCCACTCAATTTCTAAGAGTTCGGGTAGTCCCCCATGAATGTCCATCTCCACCATAATTTTACCCATTTTTCTGTTAGATGCCGAGAGTAAGGATTCACTCAAAGTGATGAATGAACCTAAAGAGTTTCCAATCGCTTCCAGTGCATCCGCATTCCATAACTGAAGTGGTAAACCAAGAAGTAGGACCCACATGTGACGATATTGAAAGTATTCTGTCTATGGGTTAAAAGCCATGCGCCAATGCTTTATCATTAGATTGCAACCACCTATCACCCACCTCTGTGCCAAAAGCAGGGCAAAGTCTTTTGGTGCGTTACAGATGAACCCCACCAGCCCTTTAGTCAAAAAGACTAATTCTGGTGAATATCCTAACCTTGGCTTCCAAGTATGTTCCACCCACTCCGACAAGGAGACCTTACAAAGGTATCTATAAGATAGTCTCTCGACTAAACCATAGAGAGCCAACTTGCAAGTCTCTGGGAGACCAACATCTGACCCCAACACCATTTTATGAACAATTTTTTTTCACCTTCCACTGCCTACGGCTGTAACCAGAGTTTCCAGGCCCCTTTCCAACTTCCTTCGATTGGTTAGAGTAAAGCTTCTCCTTACATACTTCTTCCCCAGAAAGATCCGAAGAATGTTTCTCTGCGGACTGTGGAACCCCCGACGAATTCGACAAATAATCCGCAAAGGACGGAGCTAAACCAATGCTAAGGAATGAGCGGGCAAGTGGAGGGAGTGAATGTTTTACTCACTGAGTGTTTAATATGTCAGTACCAACCGCTGTTGAGTCCGCCTTTTCGAAAAGACCTTCAGCCTGCCACAACTCTTCGTCAGCCACATTCATCAATGTGATGATGTTTGCCTCCACACTTGGATGTATCGTAGAGGCCATGGAAAGCCACCCGGGCTCCACTGAGCCCTTCCCCCCAGACGTTTAAAACAAATCTACAGTTTCCCAAAAATACGGTAGGGGAGGTAATAAAGGCTTATAAAAAGGGTAGCTTCCAAACCGCCATCTGGATCTCACTGCATTAGCTCCCCCCAAAGGAGTCTCAGGCTACTAGTTCCCTAAAATAATAATATAAACCAAGAACTCCGCTAAACTAGTTTGGTGCTAAAAACACAGCTCCTGGTGCTCCATTCAAAGGAACTAGTTCGAACACACTAGAAACCAATGCCCTAAACCCCTGGAGTGGAAGAAGCTAACTCGACTACAACCACCAAGGAAAATCTCTAGGTACAGAACTAAAGGATGGCTAAGGCCCACTGGTTCGACACTCTCCTATTCTCTTGTTCTGCATCTTGTTCGTTGGATACATAGTATTTGTTATTTAAAGGATCTGGATGTTTTTACTGTATGGTGTTTAATATTTCCCCTATTACCACAATCATTGAAATATTCGCTACAAATTCCAACAATCCTGTATATCAAATAGAAAATCATTCAACACCCCACATTGCATCTTGTCCATTAAATATACCGTATTTATTTTTTAACAAACAAAATAAAAATACACAAAATTAATAATTAGCTTATTGTATGGTGCTTAAACTTTCTCCAATTACTACTACCACTTAAAATATTAATAACAATCACCCTAAATCGCAATCACCCTGGATCACATAGAAAATCATTCTAAACCCGCTATTGCAAGCTGAAAGAATGGATTAGCATGTTAAACATACCCGAGATCAAATGTAGCCATGAAGTTTCAACAACCAAAAGAAAGGAAATCTGCCAAATTGGGGTGGCGCTGCAATTAAAGAAGAAGCATTCATTGCATACATTATTAATCTGTGTCGGAAGAAGATCTGTCCCAACACGACTAATAGCGCCCTTCCAGGAAATCACGAACAAAAACAACACGTAGTAGAAAGTTTAAATATTTATTTATTGGTACCGGTCAAAATTGTGTTTACAGAGTTCTTCTGACATAACGATGAGGCGAGCATGATAAAGGGGAGAATATATATGGTTCCGTAGTTTAAATGGAGTATAAATTGTTGAACTTTTGGTGTTTTTCAATCAATTTTGTTGAAAATTTGGTTAAAATTGTGAAATTTTATATTTTGAGTGATTAAGTTTATATAATTAAAATGTTTAGAAGATTTTTTAGAATGCTAAATCCATTTATATATTAAAAATACAATTTAATTATAGAAAATTTAATTATAGAAAATGACGATTTCACCAAAATCTATTTCACAGAATGTAAATGAATGAAATATTGATAAACCCTTAACCAAAACAAAACAAATAACATGGAAATTGTTTTTTTCTGCTACCAAGCTGGAATTTATATTTTAACAGCCCAAGAAGGTATGGGATGGGCAGACCGAGGGGTGAAAGTACGGGCGGCTTTGTATATGGGTTGTTCATATCGTGAGAATTTGACAAATAACGGCTGGAATTGTAACGATTTGGATAGATTCGAAGACGTTAGCAAATTCCAATTGATCAGATTTTGATGGCAATATTCGGATTGAGTTTTTGTTCAGAAATGA
>JZKD02S0626866.1:227714-258119 GCA_000966675.3 Picea glauca | reverse complement strand
TCCTCCTAGAACAAATATATCATTCTTTTTTACACATGAACTTGTTTGAAACAAAAATAAAAAACACCTAAATATAAAAATCCACTTGGGGATGGAATATTCTCAAGTGGTTACAACAACTCATAACTAATACATAAATAGTGCCAATATTCTTTCTACATCCACGATGGTTGTTGATGATGCTCCTAGATCCATGGCATAATTCATTGTTGGAATATAGGCTAAAAATGATTCGAAATATTAATTCATGTGGATCTGTAGCATGTGGGTATGTAGCCCATGGATCTACAACAAATAGTTTTATATCAAATAGACAATTTTGCAACAAACAACTCTACAACAATCTATAAACTAATAATTTATTCTAAGATAAATACAAATACACATTTTTCTTAATGTTTAATTAGAAAAAAAATGAAATACTAGAGAATGTAATGAACAAACACCTTGAACCTAAATCAAAGGTTTGAGCATTAAAAATGAATAATATAGGGTTATGAGTAAGTGAAAAGGGTTTATAAATAAGGGAAAGAAGATAGCAAAAGGTGGTAAAATTGGGTCTCATCGAGACTCCTTATCAACACTCTCATCATTGGAAGTGCCATCAACAATGGAGGAAGCAGAGTCATCAACTGAAATAGACTCTTGTGAGATATTAGAACTAATCTAGGCTATAATAGTGGCAATACAAGCAAGAGTATCTTGCAGATTTTTCTGCAAACCAATAATGATATCTTATTTCTCTCTTAATATGACCAAAAGTTGCTCAATACAAAGAGTTAATTTTTCCTCCATTTCATTAAAGCAGGTGATCCAATCTGAAATTTGAGTCTGGTATTCTAGCATTACACAAAATTCCTCTTGCAGTTTGTTGAGTTCTTTGACAAAGGTTAGATTTAGACTGTAAAGAGTGGATATAATTGCATTTTGTCTTCCATTACAAAGAATATCCCCCAAAAGGAACATAAACCCAATCTAAAGTCTTTTTGTGAATTTGGTAGTCGCTACAAAATAAAATAATTTGCAATGTTTGTAGATCTGCAATAGGATTTTAAGCTATTACATAATAGATTTCTATAACCTATTCTTCATCTTGCTACAATACCACAAAGCTACCACATAACAACGATCTTTGTAGCTCAATAAAGGGAAGCTTCAACATTTTGAAATTGTTACAAATGTGAATGTTTAGAGCTCAGAATCGGCCCTAAAATTCACATGCAAAGTTTTCTCGCATAGAGTGGAGGTTACATTAATTGACCCATTCAGATTTTGACAGTGATATGAGTGAATGAATCACAGTGGAGGAGTGAATATTTTGAGAAATTTCCATGGAATTCTCAATAGAAAATCGCTCCTTGAATCACTCGACGTCTAGGTAATTTGGGCTATAAACCAATTATACTACTATAACAATGAAAAATCCATCTTCATCACTAGAAAAACAACTATTGAACACAAATTTCTATAGCAATAGAGGAGTGGCCTTAACACCACAAAGTTGCTACAAAACAAAGGATCCTATAGCATAATAGAGGATGCCTTCAAGCCACAAGATCATTGTCATATCAGGCTTTTTAAAGCCATGAAAACTAGATATGTAACATGCAACATACTTTCTAGCACCTTCAAGCTACAACATTGTTCCTTGGCTATGGATTTTTTGTAGATGCATATTTGTATTGCTTTGGATATGGATCTATTGTAGTTGCATGCAAACCCCGAGCAAGTGTTGTGTAGAGGAATTTGATGGTGGATCACTCAACGGAGAAGGCTAGATTTTTTGAAGATCCCCAGGATGAGTGTATGGAAAATAAGGGTAGTGAATTAACCCCTCTAAAATTCGAATTTTCACCTGTAATGAAAAGTGTCTTTCAAATTATCTTAAGCTTTGATACCATATGAGAATTGGTTACTATCCCAAATCTCCAGCTTGGCTACTGAACCACCCAAAATTAAGAGTATGAAATAAAAGAATATCAATCAAAAAGTAGAACCAAATTGTTGTAATGATGTGCTATGCTCATTAACCCACTAACTTTCTCATTGATCAATCAAATAATAGACCTTCAATAGGGAGATTTGAGAAAGAAAACCATGCAATGACATATCATGAATCTCCTCTCAAAGTAATAAATCACAAACAACAAAAAAGAAAATATTAAGTAAACTTAACTCACTATGTGCATGAAAGTGCTAAACCTAAAAGAAACCAACATGAACACTTGAGTAAAGCAACACATGTAAATGCATTGATGTAAGCTAAATGCATTGATGTAAGCAAAACACGTGCACAACATGCACCAAGAATATGTTCATGCCTTTTCGGACTTTGGCATGGCATAACAATTGTACCTATATTTTCTATCTGAAGTTTGTGTTGTAAGTTTATTCTAAGTTTATTTATGACGATTCTAGTTTCTTTGCCTTTGTGAAAGGATTTTAGTATGTAAAAGATACAAAAGATGCAAGCGATCTTTTAAATAAATTTTAAAGGTTTTTTTTTTACAAGTTTTTAAAGTTTTTATACCTATGGTTTGATATTCAAATAAATTTAGAACCAAGCAAATTCCTAGCTACATTCATTGGGTACAATGAATATAACTAACCTCTCTTAAAATAAAAACTATTTTATAATTATTACAATTTAAATCTAATACTATTTAGTTTCAAGTAAATAATGATGATATTGATATTTCATTTAAGTTTAATATTATTTAAATTAACTATATTATAATAAATTAAATTTAAGTTTAATGTTACTTAATTTAAAATAATAATAATCTTATTGATGTTTAATTTAAATATAGTACTATTTAAAGAGAATTGAATTTTTATATTAAATTGGAAAAAAATTTACAAATTATACACTATTAATTCTAATAAATTAAATTTAGGTTTAATATTACTTAATTTAAAATTAATAATGATTATATTAATGTTTAGTTTAAATTTAAACTATTTAAATTAAATTAAAAATACTTTAATTTTTATATTAAATTTCATGTATTTATAAAAATTTTAAAAAAAATGCACACTATTCATTTTATCAATAAAATTCAATAATTTTAATATAATATATTTAATTTCATAATAAAAAAATCTTAAAAAWATATAAAATAAAAAATTTACAAAATTGTTACTATTTTAATTTAGTAATAATAATCTATTTTTAAAATCCACATCAAATTATTAAAATTATTAAATTTACAAAATTGTTAAAAATGTTCAATATACAAAATTGTTACTATTTTAATTTAGTATTACTTATAAATTCCTTGTGGGTTGAAATTTCTTAATAGATAGATTTTTTTATTTTAATTTAGTATTACTTATCTAAATTCATTATGGGTTGAAATTTCTTAATCAATGGATTTTTCTAATAAACCCAAAATAAATTGATCCATTGCATTTAAGAAAATATAAAGTTAAAAAATAATACCAATCTGAATTCCATGACAAATTTACAAAATTGTTATTATATTTTAATTTAGTACTACTTATCTGAATTGATCCATTGCATTCAAGAAAATATAAAATCACAAATTTACAAAATTGTTAAAAAATAATACTAATTTCATCACAATTTTACAAAATTGTTACTATATTTTAATTTAGTACTACTCATCTGAATTCCTTCTTCCTTCTAGGTTGAAATTTCTTAATGGATGGATTTTTCCGATAAGCCCGGAATCAGTTGATCCATTGCATTCAGCGACTATCTCTTTAACCAATCGCCATTATCTTGGCTAGAATTAGTAACTGAATTTAGGGAAAATATTACAGAGCGTAATAAACTGTGTTGGCTAGAATTAGTAACTGAATTTAGGTAAAATATTACAGAGACTGTGCTGCGAGACCAAGTGATATCTAAGACTAAGAAACCCAACATGCCAAGTAATCCAAGCATGCTGTGAAAAAGTGAACGCCAAAAGTGCACCCAGTCTGTTGGGAAAAGCAAGCATTACTTTGGCTTTACGTGCTGAGCCCGAAAAGAGACAAGAAACCTGCACAGTAAGTATATATATTATATATATATATATATATATACAACTTCAATGGAAATAGCACAGCAACCAGATCCAAGAAGTGCATTGACCATAAAGACAAAGAGAAAAGTGAAAACACCTCTCCTCCTCCTATTTTGGATCTGGTCTGGCAGCCTTCACGAGGGCCTGCCATGCCATGTTGTATTTGTACTTTCTTCTGGATATGCATACCATTCCTCTGACAAGCCCTCCGCCTCTGCTCTCTGCTCAGCCCAAGCCTGACCACTGAAATCTTACAGCACATTTCACTCTATAATCCCGCACTTGCCATATATCTCTGCACAACTTCCAAAGCTAATAATATACATAAATTCAAATCTAAAACTCCATGTCGGGAATCAGACGCATGAGCTGCTCGTGATTGTTACATTCTGTGTCTTTTGCAGGAGCTTGCTCGCTGCCACCTAATACACGTTGAATATACATTCCCAGGGTGGTGCGTGACCATTGCCCAAGGACCAAGTGCCTTGTATCGGAATCGGAATCTAAATCTGACATTGGGACAACGCATCGGATTGGACTTTTCAAACCGTTACTGGCGAACATCATTTTAAAATTCAAGGTATCTGGATACACTCACATGTCGAACAAACTATTTTGCCTGGCCTCGTCACATCTCCCTACTTCTAACCAACACGCAAGGGCAGCTCTGTTCATCCTTTATTTACCACTAATACTATCTCTGGACAAGTTCCAGATACTACGTTGCTGCAGTGGATCTAGCCGTTTACAATAACTAATATAGGTACCAGGTGGAAACGTCTCGATGAGGGATTCAGATGGATTTTTATTTCTATTAACCTCTTCCTTTTCTTAGACGTCGATGACATGACATTTGAAGAGTATTCTTAACGTTCTATATTTTGGTTTGTTGTGTTTTAGGATTTTTTTCATTTGATTTTGTCGGAAATTTAGTTAGGAATGATGGGATATGAAGATTTCAGTAGTTAAATTTGTATAATGAGAATGTTCAAAGTGTTTTTCAGCACTCTAAATCTATTTATATATTCAGAAATACAATTTAAACACTAAAAATAGAAATTTTATCTAAAAATTCTGATAAAAACGCCACAAGATAGAACATTTAGAGAACACCTCTGATAATGTATGTTATAATGTATGTTAAACATGATAATGTATGTTAAACATGCATAGTAGATCTCTCCCCCAGCCCAGTTTTTATGAATGTTTACAGACGACAATTTCCCCACCCTGGTGAAGTGCACCTAGCCTGTCTACTCCTGTAAAATATTGTTATGCCGACACCCTAAAATATCTTATATATTATATCATTAGATCCAGCCTATGCCATCTTGACAGTCGAATCTTTCATGCCACCTCCACATGGCTGTAAAGTTCGTGTACGCTGAAATCCAAATTCAAAAGAATATGCTATCCACCATTCTCTCCCTGCCCCTTTTAGGGTCAACACGTACAGTTTTGTTGTTTTAAGCTAATTAGGTAGCTGTAACAACGATCTCGCTGTTTCATTGTCACCAAATGCTTTGCTCTTAAAATGAAGATGAAAAAGAGGACCAATAATTGATTTTGGTGCAGAGAATTTATCCCGTTTCTGTGCATATGAGCTCCTTGTTTTATCATATTTACGCGTGCAAGAGAGTACTGCTAGCTGTATTCCATCCAAATTGTTGAGTTATTTCAGGAAGCTCATGATGTGTTTGGATTAAGTGCTGACCAGCATAATGCTTTGCTTTGATCAATGGAGAGTGGTGTTTTGCCATATTATAAGAAACAAAGGCCCATTTGACAGCTACTATGAGTTCCATCAATGATCTATAGCTGTGTTATACATGATGTCATTGTTATTTTATTTTTATAGCCAGTAGATGGACAAATTGGAGAATTATTGCACAATATGGACAGCAAATTTCTTCCCCGTTGTAAAATTTATGGACATTAGAATTTATGTACAAATGCTGTAAGAATAAAAATTATGGACATTAGAATTTATGTACAAATGCTGTAAGAATAAAAATCTTGAATAATTAACAATAAGCCCATAGGCAGAGACATTAACAATGTTTGGAAGCAGTTGAACAATAACCAAGTTGCTCCACCTCCCAGCTTTGTCTGGGTGCAACGCAGTCATGCGTAGGAGCATATTCCTGGACAAAATAATCACAGATCATTAACCCAACTTTTCTCTCTCAAAAAACATGCATGCATCCACAACAAAACTATAAACCCTATATGATAGTTGATCTAGTTTTGTTATTAGAGGTTGATATTGGTGATCACAGTTCCATCAATCTAGAACTAAAAAATAAAAACAAAGAGAAAATTCTTTATAAGATCATTCGAACAATGACAAAACTGGTATACGGCCTTACTTCCATTCTTTCTATGAGTTCCTTGGCTGTTGGAGCAGAAACAACAATATGCCGCGCTGTGGGCTTGATGAATCCTTCTTCCACACCTTTATCGAACAAGGCAAGCAAGGGATTGTAGTATCCATCAACATTCAGGAGACCCACCTAGAAAACAAATCCAAGCTACTTTTCATCAAGTACATAGGATTCTTCTTATAAGTTCCATTAAGCATGCAAATAGATATTCAGCTTCGAATTAGCCTTTGATCATGGAATATTTCATTTAATTTTCAGAGACCATCGAACCCTTTATTCCACAGCCAACGATGGAAAACTCATGCAAGCAAATGAGGGAAGTTTCGATTCTTATCATGGATAGTTACCGGCTTATCATGAATGCCAAGTTGTGACCATGTGATCATCTCTAATAGCTCTTCCATCGTCCCATAACCACCTACATCAGCAATAGGTTGAAACACCACTACCTTATTAACAACTGTCTGTGATGAAACCAGGACTAATATGAAGTTCAAGAATCTTAGATGGAATTGGTAACATTCCACATGTGTTGTCGATAATTATTAATCAGAATTTCCTAAAGACTTATATTAAAAACACACACCTGGTAGAGCAATGAAAGCATCTGCTTGACGTGCCATTTCTGCCTTCCTCTCATGCATGTCTGCAACGGTTTTCACTTCACCAACTGCCTCCCCAGATATCTGTGACAAAAACAGACCACCGGATGGCACTTGAAGTGAGATCCACATGAAATATGAATCATAAACATAAGCACATCCTTCAAAATTCATGTGCCGAACTTGCTGGACGTGTATCAACATTTATAAACTTTTGCAGCAAATTCCTCACTATATATTTGCAATAAGTGGCATCTTTATGTGTTGAGTGTATACATGACAGACTGTATACTCTCATTTTTATACAATTCAGGCTACAGACTGAATGGATATGGAATAAAAGGTTGATATGAAGAAATCCCATTCGCATCTCTATGTCGGCATTACCAGTGTCGTCCATGGACGTTTTGCAAATGCTGCGTTACTCCTAGTTGAACATTGGGGTTAGATTTTTAAGATGTTGAGCTTCGTCGTAATGGTATCTAAATGCAGAATTACGATTTTCAAGACGAATTACTAAGCTTCTACAACTATTCCGGTTACCGAATGATAGTAAAATTGGGACCTTAACAAGGATTAGATATCTGATTTTGGTTTGATGTATTTCCTCTGCGTTTCATCTTGAGAGGTCCTAAGAGGCTCTTTGCTATTACTGTCTCTACACTGGACTTTCAACGTCATTCACAATCTCAGGACAATATCGTGAAAGTTGGATTGATTTTCTATTCCTCAAAAAGATAAATGTGCCACTAAGTTTCTGAAATGCCTGAATCAGCCCGGACTTCGTGTGTTTTCACTTCTATGCAAACCATACACAGGCAAATGTAAAGAGTAGCCTCCAGATTCTCGGACTCTCGGCCTTTTGCAGTTCTCAAAACATGGCATTCACAAGGGCAGAAAAACCAGAAGGAATTGTAAATATATAAATTGTAAAGAATAATGCAATGCAATATACATTTAGAATTGCATTTGAACGTTCTCAAATTCTGTACTAACCATATTGAAAGTCTTCAAGATCGTTGTAAAGAACACTGAACTGTTATTTGTACTGTTAAAATGCCTCAAAATTTGCAAGAAGTGAAGGATATGGGGAAGAAAGAAACAGGCAACTAAAAAAATAATTATGCTGTACTGTAAATACAGCATAGAAGTCAATGATACCTCGTGAGGGAGAAGAGCGGTTGGAATAACCCTGCCAGGACAAAATGGCAATATGTTTAGGGTTAATGGTATAAATTAATTATTGAAAACGAAGTAAATACAGATGCCATTTTTTGTCAGTTTAGCGACACCAATGCTATTGTAAAAATTGATTTTGCTCCTAGGAATCGGAATTGAAACAGAGACAATGTAATGATCTGGATAGCCTAATTCCCTACGAATAAAAGTCATAAAATCGAGGACTATACATAGATCCCTTCTTTAAATTAAACTGCGCAGAAAGCTCAGAAGAACCAAACCCAACAAGCAATTTATGTCTTACCCAAGAACATGGCAGCCACCGTCATGAACAGTCCGAGAGATCAATCCCATGAGCCCCACGCTCCCCCCACCATAGACCAGGTCGATTTTTCGCCCCACCTGCACCAGAGGGGCATGAAACCTCTTGAATCCCACAAGCATGCAGAATGCAAACACACAGAAAACAGCTAATTCGACATATTTAAAGCCCTACAACAATATAAATCATGACTACTGTCACAATTCTATTAGACGAATTCATAACCCCGATTTTCCTTCCAGAAATCTAATCAATCAAATGCTCCATGGCACAGTACCCGAATACGTCCAGAAAACAACACAGACAAAGTTGTCTAAAACCTACACGATCGCTCCCTCTGAAATTCAGACAACTGTAATACCCAATACAAACTACATCTGCTTCAGGACAACAGACAACTGTAATACCCAATACAAACTACATCTGCTTCAGGACAACTGTAATACCCAATACAAAACAACATCTGCTTTTGGACAACTGTAATACCCAATACAAAACTACATCTGCTTTTGGACAACTGTAATACCCAATACAAAACAACATCTGCTCCACAACACAGGCAATCATCTGTACATACACAACATGCAAGACAAACTCCATTTACGTTTGCAGGGATGGGGGTATAAACACACAAATCTGTACCAATTCCTGGCCTAGATCAAGGGCGGCCTCGCTGAAAATTGCCTTGTAGCCTGATCGACTCCCACAAAACACACAAATTCTCTTGAACTTGCTGCGACCTTGATTCTCCATGACCCCTATCCCTATCTGTGTGATATATGAATGAGGTGAGGAAAAGCCCGACAGGGAGCTTTCTTTCTTAGTCCCTCCTCCTGAGTCCTAACCCCCCCTCTTCCTCTTCTTCTTCTCCTTTCCCCACCCCTAACCAAATAAGAAAAACGTACTTGGTGTTGTATATCATTCCAACAAGTGTTGCCCACCTCAATTATATCGTGTCCATCACCCTGCACATCCCTTGTCCGTTGCCCTTATCCATGCACTGTTCACAGTACCGGCCCTGCCAATCGCCTCATGTGCGTTTCTCACTTCCGACAAGTGAAACCTAAACACGCAGCTTTTTTCACCATCAGTGGACTCGATTATTCTGCTGGCGTTCCAAAACCCTAACCCTACGTCTGACCCTTCATCCACAGTTAACGGTATTAATAAAAATATTGTATTATTCTGATCTCCACCGTAGTTAGGTCCACGTGAAACCTCTAGGGGTAATCGTACCTACCTACTTTCCCTTAATTTGGGCCTGTCGGTATGGCCTCCCTGCTTATATTATTCCGAACCCACCCACCAACGGGGAAAGAATCGCGTGTGTCCACCTCATCGAAACGGTACGTATTCAAACTCACACCCTGTCGCTGTTGCTCTGCCCCTTCCGTTGAATGCCGTACATATTTCTGCTAAAATAGGCAACCATGCCCATGCCCATGCCTCTGGACCTACATTAACTGGCCGGTCTGCCCAGGGCCACTTACAACCGTCGCTTGTCTACTCTAAAGGTAACATACCACAGCAGCACACCCACGTGACCACCCTGCTCTGCTAATAATATTTACTTTTACTTACCCTCCACTTCCGTTCTTGTCACTTTCGCTTATGCTTCCATATTTGACACTCAAATACAAATTAATAATATTATATGTAATTTCTCATTCTTCAAAACCACCCAGCGTTTCTATATATCTCCATAGTTTTGTAACTATCATGCAACTGTACTCTTGTCAATTACCTCCTTCTTTCTTTATAGAAACAAGCTGCTGAGTGGCAAAGGGAGGTTACCTGTACATCAAGGATTGCCTCTCTCCCCTGTTTTGGGCTTCAAATTAAGGCATCTAATCATATGCTTTTACCTATTGGAATATAAGTGGAAACTACACATTCCGCCTTTGACTTCGTTTGGAAAGTCTGACAGACAAATCATGGCGAATATTGTAAAACATGGCTGTTTTGTTTTGGATTGAGATTCTTATTTTAGTATTAAAAAATGGTTGTGTATTTTTAAAATTTGGTTGTGGAATGTTTTTAGTCATATATTTTTATAGTTTAGTTGTTTAAGATTCAGAGGTATATATTTTTATAGTTTAGTTGTTTAAGATTCAGAGGTATCTCTATAGTTTAAGGGTCTAAGATTCTGAGGTGTTTTTACAATTTAATAATTCAAGATTCAAAGGCATCTGGCAGGAGTCTGTCTCTTACTGACTACCAGTAATCCTGCCCTTTTTCTGATTACCAATAAATTATTCTAGGTAGCTTGTTTTTTTTGAATAAAGGTGATGAATCTGACTGCATTTGCAGAGAACAGTCAATAATAACTATTCCAATACTAACTGACAACTGATTTATGATCAAATTTTTCCATTTTATAAAAAAAAATGTCTGTTCAGGAATATTTGCCAAAAATCTAGCAAGAAATTGTTAGATCTTCTGATTTGAGTGATTATTTATATATAATTTAAATGTTCCATCGGTTTTTCAACATGTTGAACCCATTTCTACATTCAAAAATAGATTTCAAATAACAAAAAATAGTGATTTCTTGCCTATTCCATATTTTAGCTAAAAAACCATTTCATAAAACAATTAAACAACCCCAAACAAAATTAAAATATGGATTAAAATATATCTAGAAGATGTAACAAGTAATAAAACAATTGTTTTGTTTGGCCTTTGATTCATGTAGATCTTCATATTAGCGAGCCTCTGAAATACTTAGGGGTCCTCTAGCATGAGTGTCACTAGAATTAAAAATGATTGTTTTGCTTGGCCTTTGATTCATGTAGGCCTTCATATTAGCAAGCCCCTAAAATACTTACAGATCGCTTGAGTTTTATGGAGACAAACTATGTATAATATTTTACCTCTAGAAAGCTCAAGCAACATTATGACTAACTGTGAAAACTTACATAGGAATACTTAGGGGTCCTCCAATGCAATTGTCCTCTTTATGGCAAAAATGAAACCTTGAAAGACATTTTTTGGTATTGCAAATACACCAACCTTCTTTGGACTAGCCACATAAGCTTTACTACTAATTTCATAAGTATGTCCTAGGAGACTCTCTCCCATGGATCATGGAATTTCACATAGCATCACAATGGATTGAATTCATATTTGATATCATCTCTAGAAAAACAAAGAATGAATGTATTTTCACAAACATACATTTCACAAATGTACAACACATTGTTAATTTTAGTTAGCACGATGACTCCCTAGAATGTACCCATCTCTACAGATTTAGGTGCAAATGAAAAAGGTTGATATGTAAGTGGTGTTCTTGTGTGAGCTAATTAATTAGAGTAATGTACCATGAGTATGAGTAGAGTGCGTCCTAAATGTCACTCAATCACTGACACTATGCACTTTAGAGCTTCAAGTAGTCATCGACCTCAACATAAAGAAGACTATGCACTAAGAGGGCACCAGGAAAGGTGAAAGAATTGGTTCCCATCTAGGACCATGGAAGTCCCTCATTGTGACAAATATTCTATTTTTCCTTTGGCCACAAAATGTCCTAAAGAACCCATGCAAGGAAACAATGGATGAGAGTCAATCATGACCAAGCTCAAGCTTGTTGTTGAAGGACAAAAACCTCCTCTTAAAATGAGTTTGGTTATGAAACAATGTCTCCTCTATCCATTCACTCTATCTATGTTGCATGACAAGTCTTTCTCTCTTTTTCTTTTTTTTTGTATATGGCAGAATCAACAACTAGGTCAAGCTCGTACTCGCGTGACACAGGGTCGATTCCGACCGTTAACACTGTAACTTCCAAGCATTCCCATATTACCCCACACACAACACACAAAGTAAGTCAAGATTTCAAACCATAACCTCACATAATGGAGTGCCTTAACAAGTTTAGCAATCTTAAACCTTCCACAAAATAAATATTGAAGTGCCTTAGGCCTTTACTTTTTATGAATCATTTAGCAAGTTTTTATAGGTTAGTGTTTTTAACTTAAAGACCTAAGTCGTCTCACTATTTATCTTATATAAAATAAATACACTTATACTATACTTGTTAAGCTTTTTTATTAAAAACATAAGGAGATTCATGTATGTTTCGTGTGTGTTTCTCTCTCATTAAATATTTATACAAAGTCAAGCATGTTAAAAGTTGAGCCACTCACATCATTATTGTACTTATATATGGAATACATGGTACGGGATGAAAAACGCAACTTCTTAAATGTTTGGAGACCTTACCATATTTCTAAAATACTAAATTCAAGCCAATAATGTAGGGGTGATGCTTACCTAATTTATTCAATTAATATTAATAAATATTTATGAACGCACACAAATTAGGTGGTGTGGTGGTATCTCCTTTAGCGTTTTTCTAATTGTATGTTTTTTACTTTAATGCGAGATTTATGTAATCCCATCAAACTTTATCCGATAATAGCATTATATACTTAATAAATTTATCACAAACATATTAAAATAAAGAATAAAGAATGTGGATGGGTAAAATTAAAAATCTAGAAGATTGATAAGTTATGATGATGATGGTGATTAACGTCCACTAAGATCGAATTGGTCTATTGGACCTTAAGAGTGTGAGTGATTACTTGTGATTCTTTAGAATTTTGTTTTTGTGCTCGAAAAGCATTAAGAGAAGCTTTCCAAGATCACCATAGTTTTGTTGAGTTAAGAGGTTAGGAAGGTTGGTAGTGTGACAAATATTTTGAAAATGAGATATAATCCATCTATAGGTTGGACAATCTAAAAGAAAGTGTTTTTCATCTTCATCCTTCTTAGTGTCACAAAGGTGACACACTCTTTCATCCCATAGCGTTTTAGGAATTGACCAATGCCCAGTTTCACTATGGAGCTCGTGAGAATTTGCTCTTATCTTAGCAATGCTTATTTTTTTCTTTACACTTTTCAAAACAAATAGATAATTTTGATCTTGTATATTAGGGTTGATTACATCCTTATAATACATTAATTTTCCTTTTTCCTCTAACTCTTTATCACACCACATTTTCTCCTTAAATTTTGATTTGACAAATTTTTTAATAGTATCTTTATTCTGCAAAATGGTGTCTTACATGATTCCCCAATAGTTTAGCCAAGATCGGGCATCTTTATGCCATCTTCGCTTGAGTCGATGGTGGTTACGACTCAATTTTGAAGCAATTTTAGGAAGCCTCTTGTCTTCCATGTTGTAAACTTGTTCTTATACATTAGGTATCTAGTCATAGTTGTGCTCTCAATGGGGGAGAGGCTTGTTTCTAAGAGGAGGATGGGATATGGCATATTTCCTTTAATTTTGAGATTATAGGTTATAAAATTCTTTTGTACTTGCTCTATCTTTCTCTATGATTCACGAGAGATACTACATCGCCATACTTCACATTCATAAATAATAACATGTGTAACAAGAGTCTCAAAGAGGAGTTTCTTCTTATCCCAACTCCAAAGATCAACTAATTTACAATTGTTTTCAAGTCCATGATAAGCTTTCCATCCCCTAATAATCCTTTTCCCAATGCTATAATTCCATTTGAACTTGTGGTGAATATCAATTCCAAGATATGTGTATGAAGTCACTTCCTCCAAGTTGTTGTTGTCATATACGAATGTATCATAAGTGATCTTATTGGATTTAATAATCATGACCTTAGTCTTATCAGTATTAACATTCATACCCATATTGGAGCAAAAATCCTTGAGGATTCTTAGTTGGTTTTCAAGATCATGGGGACTCCTTGACATAAGAACGATATCATCAACATAAAGAAGAAGATTGATGACTATACCAATGAGAGTAGGGCTGACACAACCTGCTTTTTCCAAGCATTCTTCTAACTTGTCAATGTATATGCCAAAAAGGGTAGGGGACAAGGGACAACCTTGTTTGACTCCAATATTGTAGTTAATCTCTTTTGACTAGCACTCAATGTTTTTAAACTTAGAAATAACGTTCTCATACATCCTTATTATAGCAACCCTCAACTTGAGAGGCAATTTTATATCTTCCAACCTATTCCAAAGGTTCTTGCTAGGAACCATGTCAAAAAAAATTCCAAGGTCAACAAAACAACAAAAAAGATTGGTTTTAGTATTGTGGAACTCCTCTGCAATGATCCTAAAGGTAAAAAGATGGTCCACAGTTGAATGAAAAAGTATTCAATATTATCGTATACATGATGAAGTTACATTAACCAAATATAAGGATTTAGGACCTATAATATTTTCAATTTTTATGTTTTTAAATTAAAGTTATTGGTTTGAATTGAGTTAAAGGTTGTGGTTTTACTTGTACAATGCAATTTAGATAGCGTTGTGAGAGGGTGGACTAAATAAGGAAATATCCTAGTGTTACAAAGGTTACAAAGGTTAGGGAGTTCCAAGCTAATGTTCTTACATTTTTTCTAGAGTTTTTTTTCAAAACCTAATTTACAAGAGTAGATAAGGACAATCTGGAAAAACGATTGAATGAAAAAGAAATGCATAGCTAAAATAAATTCATATGCAGGTTTCTAGTCATGTAAATAATCATTCACTAGGGTTGTTTCTTTTTTTTCTTCTTGAAGACTGTGATTGATTCCTTTGTCTGGTACTAGTAAGGTGTTATTGGTTTTAACAAAAGCGAGACAACCCACCATTGGTGTCATTGATGTATACCATTAACAAATGCGAGACAACCCACCGATAATGATAATGGGCATCAAGGTACCTAGTACATTCCAACAAGTGTGGATAGATGTGTTGTCGTCAAACACTCGTAGAATCTATCAATCATGGGGCATTGATGTATTCCCACTATCAATAGTGAGGGAGTTTGTTATTAATGATGGAAAGCCCTTTGGTGCTATAAAATCTCTAAATCTCGTTCCCAGAGAAAATGAGTCAGTGTCGATTGAAAGAGATCTGCTAGAAGAAGTACATTAAGGCATCCCCCATCATCCAATAAGAGAAAACATCATGAAAATGATTTGAAGGTCTTGGACAAAGGTTTTAAGAACACACCATTGAATACGTCTCTTGCATGCACCAGATGAAGATAATGCGTGAAAATGACACTCTAAGCGACAATCGATAATGAAAGCTGCTGACAAAGGTGAGGAATTCCACAAATGATGAAAATGGAAACCAAGTTATAACATGGATCCTAGCATGTGAATAAATGTCTTACCATTTAACACATGGGAAAGCACTCACTTAGTGACCATTAATGAAATGTCATTTATAAGTGCAAGATAACCTACTGATGATAGAAGTAGGCCCATGGTGTTAACGAATCTAGGTCAATCTCTCAAAGAAATGTGTCATGGTTGATAAGATATGACCCCCTAATGAGAAATCAATGAGGACCTTCCACACTAGCACGAGTAAAGAATATTGATAATGATGCAACTGAGAAAAAATTGACAATGGGGAAGGTCAACATGGATGGTCAAGAATTCTAAGGAATGGCTTACATAGGCTAAAGACAACCCTTAAACATAAGCATGACACAATGGTGACTTGGGCATCATTTGACACAAGAAGGAACAATGATATAAATCTGCAATGTAGGAGGCATTGACAAATCCTCCATAGTGATTGGAAGAGTAACCAACTAGAGGAGTAAAACTAAAAAGTCATGGTTAAGCTCCTAAGACAATACTAAAACCCAACTTGTTGAAAAAAGACTCAAAACCTGGTGCTTGTTCAAAGGGTGACACAACCGAAATTGTCGCCACCGACAAAAGCAATGATCTTGATTCTTTCTCCCCTCACTTTGTTTTTTGAAATATTAGTTTTTTGTATCTTTTTTATATTAGAAAATCCTGAAAAGGAATAAAATAACTCCATAATATAGTGGAGGAAATGAGTGTCATGGGGGAAGCAACTATGTTCCAAGCACATAGAACATACCTATGTAAAACAAAATGCAAAAAATGGATGTGAAAGATATGCACACGCATTAGAATGTTTCCTCCATGGATAGGGTTTCAAAATGAAAAAGCAATAGTTGCAAAGGAAAATAGCGAAAGAGAATGCATAAGTTGTAAGGAAAAATGGAAAATTGCAGTGGTCTTACATTAGGCTCAAAAGTGCAAACATGGGTTTGCAATGCAACGATTGAAAAAAAAACATAAATGTGGGAGCCCCATAAAGAATTTGATTGAAACCATGTCAGCTTCAAACCCCTTGTCCTTTCCTCGAGCCTCTTCTCTTAATTGGATTAACTTCTTGTTGTTTTACACTACTGTCAACTAGCCACCGATGATCCAAGAGGATAAAAAAGGCCAAAAATTCAAAGTCCTCAAACCTCAGTAAAAATGGAACCAAGTCTAAGAGCACGTCGAGACCTTTCCAACAGTGCAAACAAAACCTCAAACAGAGTCTGGACGAAGAATATATCTCCAATAAAAATTTTGGTCAACCTAGTCAAAGTCGACTTACTAACATCAACATCCGTACATATGACATTAGCAGCCAACTATGTAGAGGTGATGCCAACATTACATCATGTTGATATCAGCATGACACGTGGAAACATGACAAGATGACATGTGGCATGATGATTTGGCTTTTTCGGTGGCCACTTGGGCCAATTGGCAAGTAACACATGGCACCACGTGAGGCCTCCACATGGCCTCTTCACCATACGACATGTGGCATATGAGTCAATTCTTGATTGGGAAGGTTTGATGAATGATAGGGTGCCATGTGGCTCAATCACAAAATTTTGCAGAGCATTACGGACTGCATTGGCACAAATTTTTGAAGAGCAGTACTAATTGCAGTGGCACAAATTTTGAGGTAGAGAGCACAACATGGCCTAGAGGTGACAGTGTCGAATTGGGATGATTTGAAAATCATTTTTACACTAGTTCTCATCACGAATCCATTGGTGTTGTCACATTTCTCATTCGGGCAGTGGATCGGAAGGCCATTTTTCAGTTTTGAGGTATAGTCATGTAATTTATGCCAATTTATTGCTGAGATAATATAAAGCCTCTCCACTTTGAAGTAGGTTCAGAGACATAGTCCATTGTTGGTACAAACTTCGTTATCGTGTCTTGTGTTCTTGTTCTTCTTCTCATCATTTCTCCATGATTATGTCTTCTTTAATCATGTTGCAGATACTATTTTATTTATGTTCTTAATGCAATTCATGTAAATGTCATCGACGAAAAGATCCTAGATCATGTTGGTATTAGAGCAGTCTTCTTTGACTTGAATTGTGAGTGTGAATGCTTACCAGGGTCAAGCTCAAAGAAGGTGAAGGAAAACTTAATACTTTCAACATGGATATTGGACGTGCAACATGACTAAGGAAAATGGAGGATGAAGAACTTTGTGTTGAGAATGAGAAGGCTTTCCACATTGCTTTCTACCGAATGTTAGGCATGGTAGAAAAATTGTTTGCATATTACGAGAAGAGAGTAGCCAAAAAGGAGAAGAAGAAGAAAGCTAAAGAATAGGATAATACTTAAGTGAACCATGGAATTGGAGGAGATCCTCATGAGCCTCCATCTCCATATTCAAGTTCAAGCTCTTCTTCCTCTTCCTCTCATTCTCATCATTGTAGTTTTTATCCAAGTACTTCTAAAAAGCCATTGTTGAAACTAGATGTGAGTTTAATGGAGAAGCTAATGTAGATAAAATTGATAATTGGATCAGATAGAATGAATTTTACTGTCGTGTACAACAAATCAAAGAGGTAGAAGCAAATATCCATTTGGCTTCTCTTCGGCTAGAAGGCACAATCCTTGTATGGTGGGAAAGAAAACTTCATAAAGGTATCAAACATAATGGTAAACTCCTTTCTTCATGGTTTGAATTTACATCTGCATTGAAAAATAAATTTTATCCATTGGGTTATGTTCAAAAATCCATGATGGAATGAAAAAACCTATGATAGGGTAAAGGTCAAAGTGTTCATAGTTTCACAGAGGAATTTAGGAAACAAGCACTTGAATTAAATATTCCTTTATATTCCCATGAAACTTTGATGAAGTATATTGGTGCACTTCACAATTACATTCAACATACATTATTATTGTTTAATCCCGCAAAATTATATGACGTGTGTGTGCAAGCAACTCACCTTGAAAGCAGGGGAAAGAATGTACAAGAAGGCCACCCAAAGAAATTTTCCAAGTTTTAGAGAAACAAGTTCAAAGGGAAAATAAAGGACAAGAAGACAATGACAACAAAGAAAGAGGAAGGAAATCCCTCTTTCACACATTGCAAGAAATATGAGCATGATGTCGAGCACTGTTGGAAGCTACATCTAGATCTTAAGCCTAAGATATTTGGTGGCAAAGGGAAGCCGAAAACATTTGCAACAATGCAACAAGACCTTGGTTATGATTCAGTTGACGAAATGAGGATTAAAACCATTGGAGTATAAGGTAAAAGTTCATTTCATGTTGGTTAAAGTTCCACATGTACATCTCATGATCATGAAAGAAGAAGAAGTGAATTATTTCATATTAGAATTGTATCTAAACAAAAAAATATTGACAGTCTATTTGATTCGGGTTCTCAAGTGAATTTAATATAAAAAACTATTGTTAAAAACTTGGGCTTGTTAAGTTTTAGTGTTTTTATTAGGTTATTTCCAAATTACATTAGCATTCAATGCATTTCCAAAACAACATCATAAATAGGATCATTGAAAGAAACACAATCACAAGGTACGCAACATTTTATCCCGGGAAACCCTCATGGGGGGGAAAACCCAACAAAAACTTCCTCAATAATAGATTGCCAATACAATGCCAAGACTAATTCCAAAACACCAAACATAAATCAAGATTGAGCATGCGCCTCTCTTCTCCTTCCTCTTGCAACTACATCTTTCTTCAAGATATGCACACTAGATGAGTGAGTGTGAGTGTGTATAAGTGAGGCATCATCCTCACATATAAATACTAGTTGAGGAGGCACTAGGGTTATGTCTCTTCACTTAGTGGGGCCGACTTCTCCTAGAAGTGATTAAAACCACTTTATAAGTACTAGGGGCCGACTTTACAAATACCACTATACAAATGTAGTTTAACCAATCCACAAAATGGGATTTGATCTCATAAAAGACCTAACATGATCAATCCGCAAAAGGGGATTTGATCTATAAGATAATAACTCAAAATTAATTAGAATATTCTTCAAAGTTACAATATTTCAACACTCCCCTTTAATGTGAAGGGTATTCTACTGACATGACCCAATACAACATCATCAAGAGAAGGAGAGGGAAACATCATCATCAACATCTGGAACATTGAATGGCACATCTACAAATCATCATAATTTTTTCTCATCATCAATATTATCATTGTTTACATCATGGAGCTGGAGTAACATCATCATCATAATAATAATAATAATAATGAAGCTGAAACATCAACATCAATAGCATGAAGCTAGAACAACAACATCATCAACAACATGAGGCTAGAACAACATCATCAACAACACGAAGTTGGAACAACAACATCAAAAACACGAGGCTAGAACAACATCATCATCAACATGTGGAAACAAAATGAGGCAGGTGTATCAATAACAACATTTTTGGTACTCTGACAGACCATCCTTATCGGACCTTTGGGATCTGCCCAAAAATCATAAGATTCCCTAGGATATAAAATCCTAACAAGATACCACATGGTACTATCAAAGATTTTCTTTACAGAACCTTTGAGATCTTCCCATGAATCATAAGATTCCCTAGGATATAAAATCCAAATGGAGCTACCACTACTGACCACAACTGGCATATACATGCACATGTACTCTGACAGATAGTCCTTATCGGACCTTTGGGATCTGCCCAGGGATGATAAATCCACTAGGATATAAAATCCTAACATAGCTACCCATTGTTGGTTAGGATACCATAGTATCATTAGCATCACTCCCCCTTTTGAGGGAGGTCATTTCCGACTACACCAAGCTTGTCTCAGAAGTACTCAAACTTCACATGAGACAGAGGCTTGGTCAACAAATCTGCAACTTGCTCATCTGTACCAACATATTGGAGCTTTATAACTCCCCTCTGCACCATATCACAAATGTAGTGATATCGGATCTCTATGTGCTTTGACTTATCATGGAACACTCGGTTCTCCACCATATTCATACAACTTTGTTTATCACATAGAATCATGGTGGCTTCCACCTCCAAATTGAACATACCTATCAACAACTTATGAGTCCATATGGATTCACAACTAGTGGAACATGTTGCAATGTACTCCACTTCTTCCATGATGAGAGAAATACTGGATTGTTTCCTGCTTTGCCATGAAGTCATGGCTGACCCTAAATTGAAAAAACATCCTAAAGTGATCTTTCTGTCTGAAACACTTCCAACCCAATCTGAATCAGTATAACCATATAATCTGAAGTCATGATCTCCAATATAATAGAGACCATAATCCAACATACCCTTAAGGTATCTCATCACATGCTTTGCAGCTATAGGGTGAACATGTTTGGGTTACACCAGATACTGACTCAAGGTGTTCAAAGAAAAGCATGTATTCGGCCTGGTATTCGTCAGATACATCAGTGATCCAATAATATGTTTATATAGAGTAGCATCAACCAACTCTAACGAAGTATCAAACAGGAGCTTCAAATTTGTTTCCATGGGTGTATTCATGGCTTTATATTCCAACATGTCAAATCTCTTCAGTATTTCAACTGCATACTTCCCTTGGTCAAGGAAGATCTTCTCTAGGCTCTTCCAAACTTCAAGACTTAAGAAATAAAGCATCGAGCCTAGGTATTTCATCTCAAACTCTACAACGAGCTTCTTCTTGCAATTTGTGATGAGATTTTCCTTTCCTGCCAAGAATAAATCATCCACATATAGTAGAAATATAACTGGCTCATCATTCATAACTTTGAAGTAAGGGTTAGGATAAGATTTACTCTTAGTAAAGCCCAATCTCGTCAGGAAACTATAAATTCTACCATACCAATCTCTAGGAGCTTGCTTTATCCCATACAAAGATTTCTTCAACCTACAAACATGAGTCTTTCTATCTTCAACTTCAAACCCTTGTGGTTGTTTTATATACACTTCTTCTTCAATAACACCATTTAAAAAATTTGTTTTCACATCCATCTGGTATAACTTCCACTTCATTTTGGCTGCAAGAGCTATGATGGTTTTGATAGAAGTGTATCTGGCTATAGGAGAAAATGTTTCTTCATAGTCAATACCTTCCTTCTAAGAAAATCCACAAGCCACAAATATTGCCTTACGTTTTTCAATACTTCCTCTGCTGCATGTTTGATTTTTTATATCCACTTGGAAGATACCACATCTTAGTTCTTTTGTCTGGGAACTACTTCCCATACATCATTCTTTATAATGGACTGGTATTCTTCTATCATGACATCCATCCATTATTTCTTCTGAATGACTTCTTCAAAGAAAGTAGGTTCCTTTTTTATGAGATCACACATCGAGGCCATATAGTTGGATAATGGCATAGGTTTTTTGCTTTGTCTCATGGTCCCTTTTGGGGTACCATACTTCTCTGCATCTTGAATAAGTTCTCTCACCCAATATGGCTTTCTCTTATGAGAGATCATCATACATGGAGGTTCTTGAGATTCTATCATATCATGATCTTATGTAATCTCATCATCAGGGGTAACTGTAACTTCCTTCACGAGTTCTATAAATCTGGGAGCCACAAGTTCTTCTTCATATACTTCTTCAAGATGGAATTTCCTTGATCTTTTGAGTGTTGCATATTCATAAAAGGTTATATCTTTGTTGATCTCAATATGATGGTAACTTGGTATGTAAATTCTGAAGGCCTTAGATACCTCAGAGTATCCAACAAATATTCCATTCTTTCCTCAAGGATCCAACATAGTTCTCTTTTCTTTTGGAATGTGTACAAATACTGAACAACCAAATATTTTGAGATGGCTTACTTCTGGATTCTTTCCAGTGAACATTTATTCAGGAGTTTTTAATCCAAGTTCACTATGGGATAATCTATTTTGGACATATACTGCTAATCTTGTTGCTTCAGCCCATAAGTGCATTGGAAGATATTGATCTTGAATCATAGTCTTTACTGCTTCCATAATTGTTCTATTGTTTCTTTATGCTACACCATTTTGTTGAGGATTATAGGGAGTGGCGAGCTCCCTCTTAATCCTGACATCTCTGCAAAAGCTTCTGAATTCATTTGAAGTGTACTCTCCTCCATTGTCTGACCTGGGTATCTTGATTTTCCTTTTGGAGAGGTTTTCTACCAAGGCTTTGAGTTCCTTGAACTTTCCAAGTACTTCATCTTTTGATTTCAAGAAATAAACCCAAGTCTTACGATATTAATCATCAATAAAGGATACACAATATACATACCCTCTTAGAGAGGTTGATGGAATTGGACTGCATACATATGAGTGGACAAGTTCCAAGATTCCTTCTGCTTTATTGTCGCTCTTTGGGAAAGGATTACTTATGTTCTTTCCTTTTGCACATCCCTTGCATACACCTTCATGATCAACCTTTAATTCTGGTAAACCTGTAACTACATTTCTTACATATGGTAAGGCTTTGTAGTTGATGTGAGCTAGTCTTCTATGCCAGAGTTCACAAGGACTTTAAGTAGAGTGAGTCAATGCTACATCTGCGTGACCTTTTAATTGTACAACCACTTTCTTCTGTTCCAATAACAACTGCATATTATATAATTTTTCCTTTAGGCCACATAAGAAATTCACCATCCATGAATGAAAACCTGAATCCTTTCTTATCTAGGTCTGAAATAGAAAGTAAGTTCTCTGTCAAACCCGGTACATAGAATACATCCTTCATTCTCATCARAGTTCTTGAATCAAGTTTGTAGGTGGATTCTCCCATTCCTTTGATAGGGTAATGATAATCGTATCCAAGTGAGACTTTATGGGGGAAGTCCTTTTTTATAAGGCTAGAGAGAATATATTTATGATCTGTCATGTTCTTAGATGCACCACTATCTATGAGCCAAGTATCCTCTATAGGTGTCACAAATCCTGAGAGGGCGGAAAACAAAACATAATCTTAAATYTCTTTTATAGTTAACTTCTTGGGTGGCTCATAATCTTTAGTTGCATGGCCATGATGCATTTTTTATTTCTCTTCTTTTATTCTTCCCTTCTGGTAGGATAGTTCTTAGCAACGTGTCCCATCTTATCACAATGATAACATTGATAGGAGGAGAAATATTTTCCCTTTCTTTGACCCTTATGATATTTTTGGAATTTCTTTGGAGAGTGAGATTGTTTATGAAAGTGGGTCTCCTTTTGAAAATGAGACTTTTTATTTCCACCCTTAGCATGAGAAGCTAGGGCTTGATCTTCATCTCTTAATAGAACGACTTCTCTATTGGCCACTCTTGCTTCTTCTTGAACACATTCTTCCCATAAATTGTCAAATTGGAGTTTCTATTTTTTTGCACAAATAGTTTGGATAAATGCATCCCAAGGTATTGTGAGACCATTAAGAGTTTTCATGACGCGTTCATCTTCATATAAGTTGTCTCTAATCACCTCTAATTGCTCCTTGAATTGAGAAACCCTAGAGAAATAGTCTTGAATTGTTTCTCCTTTTTGCATCTTTGTATTCTTGAGTTGGGTTCTCAAGTTCATCTTCTAGTTGATGTTCTTTCCTTCATACATTCTAGTTAGGGCATCAAACATATATTTTGGAGTATTCTTAGAAGAAACTCGAGGAATCAAGTGGTATTTAATGGAATCTACAATTATTCTTTTATCCCTAATCATATCCTTCTTGTACTTCTCTTTGGATTCATCTTCTTCGGGTTCCGGTACATTTTATTTTATGAATTTTGCATGGTCATTCTCTTCAAGAATGAGTCCAATTCAGTACTTCTAGGAACGAAAATTTTCCACACCTTCTAACTTGTCAACAAGCTTGGTGCTTGTAGACATCTTGACTTGGAGCTAGGAAAATGACCAAAAAATGAAAGTGCTCAGAAAATGAATCTGAACTTACTAGGAGATGCGCCAGGATGAGGCGAGTTTGTTGGCACTGACTGTTTCATAAAATTCCAAGTTTTACCCCTTGAAACTTGACCTGTGAAATTCTAGACTGGTATTTCTGGTACTAGTTCTAGTTTCCTGGTTTTCTAGTACCAGTCAAAATTAGGGTTTGACTTTCCATAGAATATGGCCTTTGAAAAAGTTCGCTCAAGCTGCCAAAATATGCGCTAGGGAAAGGCACACTTCCCAATATAGTTTTTGCTCAAAAAATTCCTCTTCAATAAAAAGCCCTAATTTTCTTGTATGACAACAATGACGTTTTTAGATACCCAGTGAAAGATTCTCTATTCAGTTAATATCTGATACCATGTTAAGTTTTAGTGTTGTTATTATGTTATTTCCAAATTACATGAGAATTCAATGCATTTCCAAAACAACAACATAAAGAGTATCACTGAAAGAAACACAATCATAAGGTACACAACATTTTATCTTCAGAAACCCTCATGAGGGAGAAAATCCAAAAAAAACTTTCGTAATAATAGATTGCTAATACAATGACAATACTAAGACCAAAACATCAAAGATAAACTAGGACTGAGCATGCACCTCTCTTCTCCTTCCTCCTGCAACTATAACTGCCTTCAAGATATGCGCACTAGATGAGTGACTGTGAGTGTGTATAAGTGAGGCATCATCCTCACACTTAAATACTAGTTGAGGAGGCGCTAGGGTTATGTCTCTTCACTTAGTGGGGCTGACTTCTCCTAGAAGTGGTTAAAACCACTTTATAAGTACTAGGGGCCGAGTTTACAAATACCACTATAGAAATGCAGTTTCACCAATCCACAAAAGGGGATTTGATCTCATACAAGACGCGACATGATTAATCCGCAAAAGGGGATTTGATTTATAAGATAATAACTCAAAATTAATTAGAATATTCTTTGAAGTTACAATATTTAAATAGGGCTTAGAAACAAAATCTCATCTTAAACCTTACCCTCTTGGTTGGGTAACTAACAATACCTTGAAATGTCACCAAGAAGTGTAGGATTAGATTTTCCATTGCTTCAAAACTGATATATGAGGTTGATTTAGATGTTGTCCCACTTGATATATGTGGCATGGTTTTGGGGATCCCATACCTTTATGATAGAAATGCAATCTTCTTAAGAAATAAGAAAAAATAACACCTCACAAAGGATGGAGTGCAATACATTGTAAGATTCCATAGTATGAAAGTAAATACAATGCTTGTTAGTGCAGGACACGTGAAAAGACTCATAAACACTAATAAGAAATATGTAGTCATGGTTGTAAGAGAAAAATATGATAAGACATCTGATGCTTTCCAAGAATGTGATCCCTCTCACAAAGATGAAATGCTTGATGTTATATCTAACTATGATGAAATAGTTCAGAAACCAGGTGGATTGCCTCCCAAGAGGGAGCTTCAACATGAAATACATCTTCAACAATATGTCCCTATTCTAAATGTGGGCATGTATAGGATGTTAGCTGTGGAAATGGAAGAAATCAATAAGTAGGTGCAAGACTTATTGGACCAAGGGGTCATTTGACCTAGCTCATCTCCTTGTGGTACTCTGACCGTGTTCGTTCCAAATAAGGATGGAACATGGTGAATATGCATTGATTACCGAGCTCTCAAAACAATCACAGTAAAGAACTACTACCCATTGCCTCATATGGATGATTTGTTGGATCAGTTGAAGAATGAAGTGTACTTCACCAAGTTGGATTTGAGGAGAGGTTACCACCAAGTCAAAATTATAGAGGGCAGTGTGTGAAAGACTTCCTTCAAAACAAAATAAGGTTTTTACAAATGGCTTGTAATTCCATTTGGTCTTTGTAATGCTCCATCAACATTCATGCCAGTCGTCAATGATATTTTTAGGCATTTCATTGATGACTTTGTGATTGTATACTTATATGACATTCTTGTATTTAGTAGGACTTGGAATGAACATGTAATGCATGTAAAGAGAGTATTGGATTTCATTAAAAAGGAAAAGTTGTATGTAAAATTGTCAAAGTGTGACTTTGGAAGGACCTCATTAGTTTACTTGGTTTATATTGTAGGAGGTGGTCAATTAAAGACATATCCCTCCAAAGTTGAAGTCAATGTAAATTGGACTAAGGAAACATCAGCTACATAGGTTAAAAGTTTCTTAGGGGAATTTTAGTACTGGAGAAAGTTCATTGCAAACTTCTCCTACATTGCATCTCATTTCCATGCCTTAACGAGTGTGAAACAAGACTTCTAGTGGGGAGGAAGACAACAAAATGCCTTTGATTCTTTGAAGAGAAAAATTAGCACCGCACCAGTGCTAAGAATACCTAACCTACAACAACCATTTGAAATAGATATTGATGCCAATGCCTATGCCATGGGAGTATTCCCGATGCAACATCGTAAGACGAATTTCTTTAATTCTAAAATTTTTTCTAAGGTTGTTTGTAATTATCCTACATATAACAAAGAATTCTATGCATTGGTACAAAGCATGAATAAATGGAAACACTATTTGATGGGAAAGGAAATGATCATACAAATTGATCATCAACCCTTGCAGTACCTCCAGTCACAGACCAAGCTGTAGAAGTTAAGACACTACAGGTGGATGGAATTCTTACAAAAAATCCATTTAGTTATCATATACAAGAAGGGAACAAGAAACAAAGTTGTGGATATGCTTTCTAGACCTCCTATTTTTGCATCCATTATTTTGAAAAAGGATTCCTTAGCTCATGATAGTTATATTGAACAATATTCTGATGATGAAGATTTCAAGGATGTTTATGAGAGGCTAACCCATGGTTCACAAGTAGAGAATTTTAATTTGCAGGATAAATTACTCTAGCATATGGGAAAGTTTTGTATTCCAACCAATGAAAGAGTGCATATAATTAGGGAAGCACACACTTCCCTAGTATTTGGGCATTTTGGGGTAGGTAAGACTATGGCACATTTGCAAAGGTTTAACTACTGGCTTTGAATGAAAGATGTTGTAACCAAATATGTAAAGGGGTGCGTGTTGTGTTCAACTTGTAAGCCCACTAATAGAAAATTGGGGCTATACACACCACTTATTGTTCCTTCTCATCCTTGGGAGAGTATTTCCATGGATTTTGTAGGGGGTTTCCTTTTTCAAAAAGGAGCCATGACTACTTGTATGTGGTAGTGGATAGGTTTAGCAAGATGTGTGTCTTGATTCCATGTAAAAAGAAGATCATTGTTGATAAAACTTCTCATATTTTCTTTCAACATGTATGGGTCCACTTTGGACTTCCCACATCCATTATCTCAGATCGAGACATTCGATTCCTTGGAGAGTTTTGGAAAAGCTTGTGGAGAATGATGGACACCAAGCTAAAGAGGAGTATTGTTTTCCATCCATAGACCAACGACCAGACATAGGTTGTTAACAGAACAATGGTTCATTTGCTCTGAGGATACTACAACAAATATCCCAAGTTGTGGGATGACCAGATATAGTATGTGCATCATGCATAAAACCAATCCTTTCACTCTTCCACCCAGAGCTAACCATTTGAGACATGTTTTGGGTATCTACCTAAGGCTCCCTTGGAATTTAAATTTGGGAAATATGTCGAATCAAGTGAGCAAAGAGATGAATACAGAGCCGACAAGTTCATTCAGAGGATCCAACAAGTACACCAGACAGTCTGGGAAAAGTTGGAAAATATTCAAGCACAGTACAAAGCTCACCATGAAAATCACATATTTGAACATCAGTTTCAAGTGGGAGATCAAGTGTGGCTCCACATCAACAAGGATAGGTAGAAGGGAGAATTAAATGTTATCCCCTAGATTAGGGATAACTAAGGAGATCATGTATTAAGGCCAACAGGTCTTAGACATGGAATGCCCAGAGATAGATGACTTAAGCATGGCCCCAGAGGGACCCTCTTTTCTTCAGTGCAGTCCACATATCACCACCAATAATATTCATGACACCAACTTGGTCCTGAAGTGGAAGTGGGTCTTGATCCATGAGGTAATCAATTTGGGTATCATGGTATGTATCGCTCTGATATTTAAACCACTCTAACATGTTGAATTAAGTGTTTCTTGATTTCATGATGTTTGCTTGGAAATTATGCTCTTTTCCTTGTTTAAACTTGGGAGGGTGACTCAGTTCCCTGGTAAGTTGATTTCCCTTTAGGATGGGTTGCTACTGGGTGGATCTTTGAAAATTCATCATTCGCTCCCTCCATACTTACCACTTTCCCTCTTTATTCCTTCCATCTCCCCTTTCTTTTTGGGCATTGGGATTGGCTACACTAGGAGGGTTGTACCTTACCTCGTAGGAAGAAGGGGATAAAGGAATAAAGGGTAAAAGTAGTTGGCAAGAGTTAAAATCCAATTTTGAAACCTTTGAGGTGCTTTGCCCAGGGATCCCCGAGACAACAGTGAAAATATCCTCAGTAAGAAAAGGGGACTCATAAGATAACATAAACACTCAAGGTACTAGTTGATGGATAGGAGGTCTCATCATGTTCTAACCTATTATGACCATGTACATGTAGTAGTATGACATTACCACCTATCTGGTCACCAAACCAGGGTAGTGGCTCTTGGTGGAATATCCAAGAGAAAGGGGGGCTCATTACGATCCAGGCTTATCATTTCCATGAAATGTTTGTGGATAACCCTATCACCTCTGGTCATCATGATCCAGATTTAGGAGCAGAACAAACTAATTAACAGACTGAATACATTGAACACAGAGATATGAAGAACAAAAAAGATATCCAGTGAACAATATATTTTATTGAATAAATGAAATAGGATGAAACTGTAAAATTGGAGAATTGAAACACTTGCTTGAATGGTGGTAGTTATCTCTAAGAAGCGATGTGGCTGCTACACACATCTGTATGAGAATAATTATTACAACGAGGCTACAGAGGCCTTTTTTATATTACTCGTGAGTTCCAAAACCATAGACATCCAAACACCTAACCCTAGGATATGAAACACCAAAAGTTATGTGGCCCCCTATGGGTAAATTGTTACCTCAACTTCCTGGGGTTGTAACTTTTTCATATGACCTCTGTTTTAAGTGTGTGATAGCTCATTGGAAATATATTTTAGAGAAATAAACAATACACCATCAAACTCCAACTTTGTCTACAATTTGACTATGGTGAGCCAAAAAAACACTGTTTAGGGCCCCAAAACAACCCTGGAAGTACAAAAAGATGTGCTGACATGAAAACATACAAAATAATCCATTTGGATTAGGTATGAGTCCACCAATATCCACCTAGAATATGTGTAGGGATCCAAACAACCCCATAAGTGTAGAACCCACAATTACAAAGAAGTACAGAAGAACGTGTTGAACTAAAAACTGTCAAGAGGAGCCAATTGGAATAAGTGGGTGGCCACCAATATCCAGTTGGATTAGTCCCCCCCCCCTTAGGAAGAAATGGTCTCCATTTCATTGAGTTCCCCCATCAGGTGAGGAAACTTCTACTAAATTTGGCCCCGAGTGAGCCACTTTCCTTGGCGTAGGATCTACCCTACCTTGATAACCCGATAAAGTTGGATCCTCTACTGGTGAGTGCCCTTGACTTGTGTGTCCATGATATGATCAGTGGATGCATGTTCCATGCAGTCAGGGTTGAGCTATGTTGGTGTCAGTTGTTCTACGATATCTGAAGTGTCCAATAATGGTGGAAAATATGGTCGAAGGAGGTCCACACTGAATATTGGGTGCAAGCCAAGGAAGGGTGGAGTGTTGAGCTCAAAAAATTTACTACCCACATCCTTGGTGATAGTGTAAGGCCCATGACGAAGTGGGAGGAGATTCTGACAGGGCCCTGTAAGATGCTCCTTCTGCAAATGTAAC
>JZKD02S0626866.1:216625-227521 GCA_000966675.3 Picea glauca | reverse complement strand
CATTGGCTTTCTGCAAAATCTCATGGACCTATTGGTGGATGTGCTAAATCCTCTCAATGAAACTGGTGGCTTTGTCAGTCTTAGATTGAACATGGGAATATTTTGTCTGTGTGGTTGCAAGAGGTAGTGAAACATCAATGGGACCCAAGGGTTGGAATCCCAGCCCCACTTGAAATGGGCTATGGCTGGTGGAGCTATGGAGATCCTTTTTGTAATTGTGTTGAACATAAGGGAGACTCTCATCCCATGCATGTGGATGCTTAGAGTTGTACATGTGCATAATGTTCACAATCATCCAATTGACGACCTCTGTTTGGCCATCTGTATAGGGGTGGAAAGCAATGTATTTAGTGAGCTTGGTGTCCAACAGTGACCAGAGACTCAACCAAAATGTGTTGAGGAATCTGATGTCCCAGTCGGAGATGATGGTCCATGGTATCCCAAAATGGACCCACACTGGTTCAAAGAAGATCTTGGAAGTATCTATCACTGTGATATTCTTCTTGTAGGCTGTGAGGATGGCCATCTTTGAAAACTGATCAATGACTTCAAATACACAATCATTGTCTTGCTTGGTGGGAAAAAGACCAGACATGTAATTTATCAAGATGAATTACCAAGGCTTCTCGGGAGTAGGAAGAGGGGTGTATAAGCCTTGCTTCTTGATGGATGGCTTGACAATGGCACAAGAAGTGAAAGATATAATATACTTTCTAACGTCATGTCAAAGTTTTGGCCAATAAAAATGTTTTTGTAGAACGACCACAATTTTCTCCATGCCAAAATGTCCTGCCATCCGACTCTAGTGGGCTTCCCAAATCAGCTTTGCACGCTCACTTGTAAGAACATAGAGATGGCTCAAATGGATTAAAAATCCATCCTAAATGTGAAAATAGGTGACATTCGTGCATGTAATTAAGAGATTATAGGTGGTTTTGATGTCCATATATTTCTGATAAAGTTGGGGCCACTCAGATGCATCATGTCCATAGGAATGGAGCACAATGGTGAGTGAAACCACTGGAGGTCGACTGAGGAAGTCAACGACAAAATTTGTGCTCCATGTCTTATAATTGATGTTGAGATGGAACTACTGCAGGTAGATGGACCACTTTTGATGGTGGTCATTCTACAATTTCCCCTTTGTCTATATAAACTGTAGTGGCTTGTGATCAGTTTGGATGATCGTCTCCTTTCGTAGAATGTAATGTTTCCATTGACGACAGTCTTGTACAATGGAATACATTTCCTTGTCATAGGTGGGGTATTTCTAGATAGTATGAGAGTGTCTCACTATGGTATGCCATCATATGACCATGATGAGTGAGAATTTCACCTACAACATAGTCAAATGCATCAATCTCAATCTTGAATGGTTGTTGCATATAAGGAAAGGAGAGCATTAGAGTTGAGAACAAGAAATGCTTCAGATCATCAAATGCTCATTGTTTTTCTTGTCCCCCACATGAAATTTTTCCTACCAATGCCATTGGTCACTTGGCTAAGGGCCCATGCAATATGGGAGAATCCCAACATGAACTGTTGGTAGAAGTTGGCCCATCCCAAGAAGATCTAAAGCTTGGTTAGTGTGGTCGGGGCTAGACAGTCACAGATGACTTGGATCTTAGCTGGATCAACATGTACCCCATGCTCATCAATAATGCAACACAAGTATTGGACCTTGTTCATGCCAAAGGAGCATTTTTCCAAATTGGCATATAACTTGTGCTTCAGCAGAGTGCTCAAAACCTGTTGAATATGATGTGTTGGCACAAGTTTGATCAGACCAGGGTCCTTCTTAGGTTACCAACAAAAGGTACCGTGTAGTCTAGAGAACTGGCATTTTCATCTCCTCTGAAGAGAAGAAGTCTCACCCGAAGAGATGATGAGACAGATAGATACGGAAGGGTGGGAAAAATACTTAAGAGGATCCATAGGGCCTTCAGGACTCATTCTTGATCTTGCGTAAGAGACATGAACATATATGAACCATACATGTGCAAGAATCAAACCTACTTACGTTGCGAACAATAATTTAAACGTAGAACCATCAAATATAACTTACATACCATAAGGAAATGTTGTAATGCATAAGAAAACACACAGAGATACATCATATTTGAAAATTTAGGTCCTTCTTCATATTATCTTTTCAATATTTCTATGATTATAGACTCAAAATTACACCATAGTGCATTGTACAGACCCTTGACTCTGAACTCATGTCGCAGAGCTCCAACTCTTGAAATGATAGATCAAATTCATTACGGACTCACGACTTAATTGACCAACAACAACAATGGAAACCACAACAACTAATCAACCCCTTTACAATTATGTTCATCACTATGTATAAGCTGGGTTGTGTCTTCCTTCTCGGCTTGCACGCTTTCTTGTTCTATTGCATCCGTTTGTTGCTTAGCTAGCGTTGTGTTGACTTTCACAACTGCTTTCTATTATTATTTCTCGTTCTGATGTCCAGCCTCTTTTGAAGTTTGTGCAACTCATGCTCAGTCAAAACTTGCACAGTTCCTTATCCAAAAACGAAGGGCCCAATAGGCTTTGCCCACAATCCTTGACTCACCCTCAAGTCAAGTACTTGGTTCTTTCGGATCTCCCAGGAGCATCTACTGTTTTACTTTGTCCTCCTTTTCTTATTCCTTGGGCTCTTATGTTTGTGCTTTATCTTCTTTTACCTCTTCAAATGAAGGTTCCAACTCTGGTACCAATTCTAAGGCTCATTGTTTCACTCCTTGAAATTTTCCTACTTTATCCTGCCATTTCCTAGCGAGGAGTGATGCCTATGCAACAAATTGTTGAGTTATCTCCTTGCTATCTGCCTTTGTCTTGGACGTGACCAACAAGTTCCACTTGGAGTCTTTTTTTGCATCAACTTGATGCATTTTCATGTATACTGCCTGAATAATAGGTCATAAGTCATGAAACTCTTTCTTTGCTATAGACAGAGCCTCAAAGAGGGCGTTTAGCTCATTGTCCGCCTGTTGGATTTGATCGAACTTCTGTTGTTGCTCCATAGGATCCATTGTATCTGCAACTTCTTCGTTCAACACCTATATATTTTTGCGTACCTCCTACAAGACTTGGTTGCATCGAGCGATGAAGCCCATCCAATCGCTGAATTCCCTAAAAATATGTTTGCATTCCTCTGTGTGCTTGTGTAATGTTGCTCGGGAATTGTTACCTTGCAGTACTATCTTCTGCATCTACTCTTGCAGCTTCTGGGGCTACTGCACTGCTTCTTGTTGTGCTTGTTGTAACTGTGTTTTTAGTTGCTCAGCTTGAGTGGTGATTTGTGTCCATGCTCCTTGTATAAAATCAATGTGGTGTTCCATCTTGTCTACATCAATGAATTCAGGTAGTTCAGGCGCAATCTTCCGAATCTCTGGCCAGGCTTTGGAAAGACTTTCTTGCACTCTTTTCCAGCTTGTGTTGAACTTGGATTTTTTCATTTGCTTCTTGCATCCTACATGTTTGCATGAAAAAATATTCCTTCCTTGCAACCTCAGTGGATCTCTTGGCCTCCTGGAGCCTTTGCTCTAATTGATCAGTTGATGCTCTGATCAGTCCAAATAATTGCGTCATTGGCCACTGCATGAGATCAACGGATGAAGGAGTTGCGTCTGTGGGTTCTTGTGTTTGCAGTGGAAGTTTACTGGCCGTTGAATGGTCCGAATGAGTCTTTACCTCCTTTTCTATTAGTGGTCCTATCGCAATCTTCGACCTTAGCGCTGCGGGAAAAAGAGTAAGAACCTATGTTTTGGCTATGAAAATCTGCATTAGTTCTATGCATCGCTGAGGGTCCTAGAGAACCCTCTCCATTTTTTCATGCACGGATGTCGCACTATGCCTGGGTGTTGATTCTAGTTCTTTCTAAGGCTATGGTAGCTCCTGCGCTTTTGTTAATTCTACTTCCTGCATTGTGGGTTCTTGTGTTGCCTCACCCTTGGACAGCGGGGGGATTTGTTGTTTTCTTTTGACGTGCATATCCTCTTCATTTTGGGTGGCTTTCCCTTGTGCTGAAGGCTCAGGTTTTTGTTCCTGGATGTCTGGGTTCAGACCATTCAACTTCATACTTTTCTTTGGTGCTTTGGGGTCTAGACCAAAAACTTCTGATCTTGGCTTGGGTAACGCTTAGGTTGTTTCTGGGAGTTCTTTCTCCACTATCTCTCGCTGATCGAGCTGCATCGAATCTAGGGTTTTGTTCTGGGGTGGGTTGGTGGTGACGGGGTTTGGTGATTGGGGTAGTGGTGATGGAGGGTGCTTAGTGATGAATGCGGATGGAAATGTTTCAGGCTTCGGGTCATCATGAATGTGAATGATAGTGTCGGCTTTGGCCATTGAGAGGGTGCGGGGAGGGGCTGATGCAAGGGGTTGTGGGTTCAGGTGTTTGTTTGGTGAGACCTCAGTTTTGGACCTCTTCACCATTGGTTCAGTACCGAACACAGTGCCCAAAATCGGGTTAACATCCACACCAGATAACACTTCATCGGCTGGCAGCTGATGGATGGCCGGTCTTTTCTTCTGCTCCAACTGCTGGATCTCCTCTTCCTCCTTAGAGTCTGATTGTGCTAGAGCATCTGGCTTCTGTGGCTCTGGACCTGAGCTTGGTCTGGCCTCTGCATCTTTGTCTTTCTTCTTCAACAACTCCGTAGGTAGGATATAACGCGTTCCTTTCTTGCGCAGGTTATGTTTGACTCCTGGCCATGACATGACTTCCCTGTCAAAGGTCTCCTTGTCCAGATAGAATGACAACATCTTTGTGTGGAAATATTCCCTACTCACATGTCTCGGCCAGACAAATGTATGGTGCCAGTTCATGCTGAAAGCAATATTTCTCGTAATGCAATTGAGGATCTCTTGTGGGATACACAACCTCTGTGTTGCGTCGATCAACCTGTTGCACCACTTATCAAATGTTGCAACATTGAAGGCTATATTCTCCGAATCTAGCCTGGATTTCCATGGCTCGAACATCTTCACCATGCGCCCTTTGTATGGTATCGCTAACTATCTTCCCACAGGTGGCTTCCATTTAAACATAGCGAATGCCATGAGTAGATATTCGTAAGTGAAGGTTCCTCCCTTCTCCTGCGCTTCCTCTCATGCTACTAGGAGTTCCTCTAGCAAGTAACTGCACCAATTAAATACGTCTCCATTGGCACAAAAGTCAGCTACTGATAATGCATCTAGAGTGCATTCTCCTTTGTAGTACGATCTCATAACCTTGCTGGCTATGATGTAAAAACCAGTCCATACTATCTCGGGTAGGATGGGTTCAATTACCATTGTGCATCCCCCCCATCTTTGTGTTGAATTTCTCATACAGGCTGAGCTCGCCTCTCTTTTTCCTGTGCTTACCAAGACCTTGGAATCCTTTTGACACATCCTCTCCTTGGGAGGATAGTCCAGTAAGCTGCTAGATGTCTTCAACATGGATTGGATGCCACTTATCCAACCATAGGCTTCTATCATGCACCCTGCTTATTAGAAATTTCATGCACAACGCAACTTCACAAGTGGTACCGAAGACTGGTAGGTCTCTCAGGTTCATGATGGTCGAATTGAACAAATTGATGAAGTCTGATTTTGGCACAAATTGCATACCTCCGATTCCATCTGGAGCCATCTTCCAAAAAAGATATGGGTGCATCTAAGGAAACAAGGCTAAATCTATGAGGTCAAGATCGAGGAGCTTAACATGCTCCACCTTCCCTTTGAGATCACCTACGATCTCGACTCGTGGGTCGTAGGGCTCATCTAGAACCACTTCTTTAGACATAGCATTTCGGCTTGCTATGGCTCTCAACATTCACACTTTTGTGGCAACTAAGGACTAAGGTTATGATTATGGATTTCACAATGGTACAGGCTAGTTCGCTCTGTTGAATTCATAAATGGCTATGTTCTTTTGGAATGCTTCATTATCGAGTGAGTTCTCAAGGCCTTGTACTTGTCTTAATGGGCAAGTTTAGTAATAACTGTTGGTGATCATGACCATATGGACACAATTGGATCTCAGTTGTTTTATGAGATGGTTTAACAGGGTAAATCCTATTGGGCGATTCTGGCATTAACTTATTTGCGTGAGTGGAATAGGGACATGGCCAATTTTAGACCTTTCTATTTGACAAGTGGGTATCCCGGTGTGAACTTCGAGGGCATCTTTGCGTAACAAAAATTTATGGCTTAACTGACCTCAGACGGGGTACCGAAATGGCAATAAAGGATGTGACTAGATTGGGTTTGTGTGGCACATGGATTCAAATCGTACTCAGATTCATCCTCCCTCCAACCACAAAGGTTGTCCTTGTCATATTGATGATTGTCATTAATGGATTCTCTTATACTTCGGGTCCTACACTGCTGAGTCTTTAGTTCTGTATCAAATAAAACTTAAAAAAAAAATGAACTATGTGTCATGGCGCAACACTGCACACATGGGATTTATTAACTAAATTTACAAAAATTTCAGAAAACTCAAATCTACTAATGTTCAAGCTCCTTTGGACTAGAGCGACAATCCCTCTTTCTTAGTTTTGAGATAGGTAGGGCTTTAGGAAAGCACCAGTCACCCAGCCTAGTCGTAGTACACCATCCAGTTGCGCAAGTTTGACTGCTCCTGAGGGTCGGATCTCCACAATTATGAACGGTCCCAACCAATGCATGTGCAGCTTGCTAGGACGCTTCTAGTACCGACTATCATAGAGTAGTACCTTGTCTCCTTGCATGAATACCTTGGTATTAATGTGCTTTTCATGCCAATATTTTTGTCTTTCTTTTTCAACCGACTGATGGAAGTCTGCTAGAAATCTAGTGTCCTCGAGTTTGTGTAATTCCTTAAGCCTCTGTGCCACTGATTCCTCCTTTGTCAGATGTGTGGCTTGTGCAATATATAAACTTGGGGTGATAAATTCTATAGGCACCATTGCTTCTCTCCCATAAAATAACTGGAATGGTGTATACCAGTGGATTTTTTTTTTTGTTGTCCTGTATGCCTATAGTATAGCTAGAATTCTATCATCCTAGTCCTTGCAGTTTGCGCAATAGACCTTTGTTAACCTCGTTTTCAGAATTTTGTTGAAGGCTTCGATTGTTCCATTGGCCTGTGGGTGGTATGGACTGGTATTGTGGTGTTGAATTATAAATTCTGCTATAAGTGTTGCTATAGTGATGCTAATGAAATGAGCTCCCTGATCGCTGGTTAAGCTCCTGGGACATCTGAACCTCTTATGATATTCTCGAAAATGAATCTGGCAACAATATTTGTCGAATAGTCCTGTACAGCTATTGCTTCTGCCTAACGGGTAAAGTAGTCAGTTGTGGTAATGATGTACCTCACCTTTGAATGCTTGGAGATAGGGTTGATTGGTCCAATGAATTCAACTGCCCATTTCTCAAATTCTTGTAGAGTGTTAACTGGTTGTAGTGGTAGCTTTTCTTGGCATGACAACTTGCCCACTCATTGACAAACATCACATGATATAACGTATACCTTTTCATCCTTGAAGAGTGTTTCCCACCAAAGTCCTACCTAGATAACTTTCTGTGTCGTGGCCTTTCCTCCTACGTGGCTTCCTGGAACTCCACTATGGCATTCCCAGAGTATGGCCTATATTTCATGATCCAAGACACATTGTCTGAGGATGTTTTCTAGTCCAAGTTTATACAAATGTCCGACGATCAACTGGTAATCTGTTGCTCTAAAAACCATGTGGTGTTTCTGGGTTGTGGAATATGTCTCTGGATAGGCCCCTGTACTTAGGAAGGCTGTTATGTCCTCCAAGTACTCTAGTATGGACTCAATTCTGAACAAGTCTGCATCTGGGAGATGATCATCTACTGCTCCACCACTTTCCCCTGACTCTAACCTGGATAGGTGATCAGGTCCTATGTTTCATCTTCCCGTCTTGATGATAACTTCAAATGAAAATTCTTGAAATAATAGCAACCATCTACAAATTCTTCCTTCTAATACTAGTTTGTTAACTAGATATTTCAATGCAGAATGGTTGGTAAAGAATTTAAATGAGATCCTAACAAATAATGTCTAAATTTCTGCAAAGCATAAATCATGGCTAGAACCTCCCTGTTTGTCATTGTGTAGTTGTGCTCTGCTTGCGACAACTTCCGACTCACAAAATAGATAGGGTGATCCATAGCTCCATCACCAGGTTGTGCTAAGATATCTCCCAAAGAAATTCCTTAAGAATCTACATGGATGTGAAATTCATTCTCCCAATTTGGGAATATCAGAATCGGTGTTGTGATGAGTTTCTCCTTGAGTGTCTCGAATTCTTTATCACATTCTAGAGTACATTGGAACGTTTCATCCCTTTTTAGTAAGTTTTCTAGAGGTGTCGTAATGTTGGCATATCTTCGGATGAACCTGCGATAGTAACCTGTTTGTCCCAGTGTGGAGTGCAAATTTTTATCACTCTAGGTGGAGGCATATTCACAATGACTGCAACTTTGGCTGGGTCTACCAATACTCCTTCTCGGCAGACTATAAGGCCCAACAAATTCCCATGTGGTACACAGAAGACACATTTTCTGAGATTCAATGAGATCTGCAACTTTCTACATCTGTCAAACATTAGTCTCAACAACACTACATGTTCCTTGAGAAAGCTATATATTGTCCAATTGTCCATATAGACTTCTATAAATTTGTGGATGAAATCTCTAAAATATGCTATCACAATCCTTGAGAAAACTGAAGGGGCATTTTTCAAGACAAATGGCATCACATTGTATGCAAAGGATCCCCATTCTGTTATGAAAGTGGTCTTCCTTTTGTATTCTTTAGTGATCCTGAGTTGATGGTATCCTGAAAATATGTCTATGAATGAGTATGCTTCCTTTCCCGCAACCTGTTCAAGCACTTCGTCTGGAAAGGGTGTTGGGAAAGGGTCATGGAAACATGCAGAGTTGAGGCTTCTGTAGTCTACATAGACTCTAATATCCTCTGTGTCTTTCTTGCTTTGAATAACTATTAGGCTAACCCACTCTTCTTCTTCTACTGCAAAAATGAGACCTGCTTCCAACATCTTGTCTATCTCCTTCTTAACCTTCTCTTTTACTCTAGGGTTAAGACGATATGGTCTATGTCTGACAAGATTGGATCGTGGTTTTAGTTCAACCTTCATTTTTTCCATGACTCCTTTGATTCCCTTTAACTCTGAAAAGGTCTTTGGGAACAATTCCTCATAGTCTCGCAATAAAATCTGTATTTCTTGACTGGTTTTCTCATCCCAATAATCTCCCACCATAGCTATCTTGGGTTTCTCGGTAGTCCCTATATTGATCTTGCGCAATTTTAATGGGTGATTGTAGGAATTATCGGTCTGGCTGGGTATGGTGTTTTGAATTTCTCTTCTCCCCTCTGTTTCTTTGATGGCTAGGTTTCTCAATTCTTCTAGGTCATCTAGGCTTTCTGAATCTCTACTAATATGACAACATTCTATAAATTTCTCAATTGAGGGAAATTAGAGATTAGTCTGCAGTTCTTGGCTATGTTTGACACATACCACTAAGTTTGATTTCTGATTACCACTGTAAAAATAAATTATTTAATCTTTTGTAGGACTACTTCTAGCTCAGGGTACTTACTTGTAAATGAGAAGAAATTGAAAAATTGAGCTGCCAGTGTTTTCCAGTCACTGGTTTGTCTTCTGGTTTCCTCATGTATGACCCAATATTTTGGGATTGGACCTAGAGAGTGGGGGACTACATAGACCCATAATTGAGATGGTATCCCTGCAGCTTGCCATTGTGTCACACACTCTTCAATATGTATTCTAGGATCCGATTCTTCGTTGAACAGTTGCGCAACTTGAAGATCTGTTTGCATCTCTGATTCCATCTTCTCCTTATTCCGGAACCTATACTTGATAGCTTGCTTCACCTTGTCCCAAGTTACGAATACGACTTTATGATTAGCCCACCATCTGGCAGGGGTATTTTGAAAAGCCACATGTAGTACTGAGATTCTTTGGTCTTCTCTTATGTTTTATTCCATGTTGTGTAAAAAAGTTTCTAGATCTAAGGTGCCATCGTATACTGGGTGTTCTCTGACTTTGGTCCCAACCCATCTAGTCACTCTGAAAGTTGCGCATATTCTTGAGAATATTTCATGCAAACCTTGTTGCCAATAGTCGAAAGACAGTTCTGAGTCTTCATCTACTGACTATATGCTTCTCCAACTTACTGATCCATCAGCCGTAGGATTTATATAATCATTTCTTGTCCTAGTTGTTACATTGTACAACTGGTCCAAGTATTCTCCCTCCATATTATTGTCTATTGGTTCTGTATACCTGGGTCCTACATATGGATCCAAAGGTTGAACTACCTTGATTCCGTCAGCCTCAAAGGTCATGGTGTCTTTCTTCAAGTCGATTACTGCATAATTGTCATAGGCCAAATCAATGACAAGTAGTGTAGGGTAGGGGTCCTTATCTCCCATGATCTCAATGACTTCAAAGTCAGCCATTGTCTTTACTCCCGCAACATCTATTTCCACATTTTCCAGTCTTCCTATGGGGAAGATACAATATTGGTTTTCCATTCTTAACTTAATTGGGGAATATGTCAGCCTAGGTTTTCCTAAGGCTTCTGATCTAGATTTTATGAGCATAATGAAATGAATACATATTATTAACAGGTGATTAACACAAAATAACAGAGATACAGTAAAACTAGTTTTCTATTCAATAACAAAATAAGTTAAAACTGTAAAATGCAGCGGAAACAAGCTTGCTAGAATGGTGGCGGCTTATCTCTGAGAAGAGATGTTATGGCAGCGCGCATTCAAAAGAAGAAGGTTACAATGAGGATTTGAAGGAATTTTTACAATAATAAAGAATGCCAAAAACC
>JZKD02S0626866.1:166328-208599 GCA_000966675.3 Picea glauca | reverse complement strand
GACTCATTCTTGATCTTGTGTAAGAGACATGAACAAATCTGAACCATACATGTGCAAGAATCGAACCTACTTATGTTGCGAACAAGCATTTAAATGTAGAACCATTAGATAGAACTTACGTACCATAAGGAAATGTTATAATGCATAAGAAAACACACATAGATACATCATATTTGAAAATTTAGGTCCTTATTCATATTATCTTTTGAATATTTCTGTGATTACAGACTCAAAATTACACCATAGTGCAGTGTACAGACTCTTGAACCTGAACTCATGTCTCAAAGCTCCAACTCTCAAACTGATAGATCAAATTGATTACAGACTCACGACTTAAGTGACCAACAACAACAATGGAAACCACAACAACTAATCAATCCCTTTACAATTATTTTCATCACTATGTGTAAGTTGGGTTGTGTCTTCCTTCTCAGGTTGCACACTTTCTTGTTCCGTTGTAGCCGTTTGTTGCTTAGCTGGCATTGTGCTGAATTTCAAAATTGCTTTATGTTACTCTTTCTCATTCTGATGTCCAACCTCTTTTGAAGCTTGCACAACTCATGCTCAGTCAAAACTTGCAAAATTCCTTATCCAAAATGAAGGGCCCAACAGGTTGCATGCGCTCCTCCCAAGTTATGTTGAAGATGAGGATTTCATCCAAATATACCACCATAAAAGAGTTGTTGAAGGGTCTCAATACATCATCCATCAACCTCATGAAAGTGGCTGGTGCATTTGTTAAGTCAAAGGGTGTGACCAACCATTTGAAGAGACCTTATTTATATTTGAAAGTTGTCTTCCATACATTAGTTGTTTTGACGGGAACATGGTGGTAGCCATAATTTAGGTCAATATTGCTGAAGAAATTTCCCCCCTTGAGTTGGTCAAGAAGGTCATGAATCTCGGGAATTGGGTACCGGTTCCTGACTGTGATTTTGTTTAATGCTCTGTAATCAATGCAGAGTTTCCAGGTCTCATCCTTCTTCTACACTAGTAAAATTAGGCTTTAGCAAGGGGAGGAGATGGGTTAGATGTGCCCCTTTTGAAGAAGCTCTTGGATCTGATGCTTGATTTCATCATTTTCCATCAATGATCGACGATAGAATGGTCCATTAGGTAGAGGTGAACCAGGGGTTAGATCAATTGGATGCTTGACTTGGTAGTGCATCGGTACCCCGGTGGGTGAGGAGAAGATGTCTCTGTACTCTTCCATGATCCAGTCCACTTGCTTCTAATGCAAAGAGAGGATGTGTGTAGAGACCACAGGTGTGGCGGCGACCTTCTTCTTAATGTGAGTTTGGATAAAAAAGAATATGAAATTCCTAGTCTGTGAAATGACCTTACTGCATTTCTTAGAAGATATTAAAGAAATAGCGGTAGGTTCCACTACCTATGGTATCATTTACAATTGTTTACCCAAAGTAATACTAAAACTACAGGGTATATAATCATACACTTCATGAATCTTCCAAAAATATGGTTTTCCTAAAATAAAATAACAAAATTCAAGGGGAGAAATATCACATAATACCTCATCTTTGAAAGGCTTGATGCCATAGGGAAGATGGCCCTGTTGGTTGACACATATATCTCTTCCTTGGCGAAGCCAGCCAATGGTGTAGGGTTGTGGGTGAGGTGTTGTTGACAGGTCTAATCATTTGACTACCTCTCCTAAGATCAGGTTTTTCTGATTACCACTATCGACAATGAAATGGAGCGGAGCCCCCTTTACCCGCATCTGTGAGTGAAAGAGGTGTTCCCCTTCCTCTGGTTCTTTTGGTTCCCTTGGCTGGAATTTGGTGGTAGCGACAGTGACACTATGTTCAACATTGATGATCCGCTTCCCTCCTTATGGATTTGAATCAGATTCAGAATCAACCTTGGACTCAGATGCCTTGAACTAGATCACGAGTGAATACTTGGAGTGACATTATTGAGTGTTGTGCCAAGGGATTTTATGGTATTCACACCCTTTTCCCGTGTCCTTTTTCATCTTTTCATTTCCATTCTTGTGTTGTGGCTTAGACTAGTTGTCTTGAGAGTGGCCATATTTTCTCTATCCCTTTTTGTGTGGGTTGGGTCCGCCTTTTCCCATCTTCGACTATGAGGAGTTTGCAGATCCAAGCTCTTGCCTCTTCTTCTTAAATTTCTTCTCGATATTGACAACATATCTATAAGTCGTACCCAAGGAGGCGATGTCCAAAAAATCAATTTCCGTTTGAATGTATATATGAAAATAACCATGGTATTTGAGCACCAGATGTCACTTAGAGTCTTTGATACCCAATTTGGTGTGCAGAGTATGGAAAATATTGGTGAAATATGGTACTGTCTAGTCCCTTCTTGATGCATAGTGATCCATCTGGTGTATTGTCCTCATAGCTTCCAACGGGCTAGTACTTTTCTTTAATGGCATCCCAGAAGGAATCCCATGTAGGGGAAACCACAAATATTATATATTCCTCTATGTCCCTTTTCTCCGAGTAAGTATCCCACCAGTCCTTAACATGGGGGACGACCTTTAGGAGTGAAAAAGTAATCTTTTTCCATCGAAAAAATTGTGGACCGAAAAATACCCTTCGAACATATTCAACCATTTATCTATAGCATCCACATATATTAGTCCTTCAAATAATGGAATATCAAAATTTACCTATACCTTGAAGGGGGTTGCATGGCCACTTGATGAAGGTGATTCTCCTGTGGGTATATGTCAAAGGATCTGCATAAATTTGTCCATCATTTCATTCGTTTGTCACGCGAGGGATTCCTTGAGAAACATTTTAAAAGGATCTCCTACTCCGTAATATTTCTTTTCATCCCCCATGGGTTTTTTTTGGGCTCAGTGCGATTGATATTTCAATGGATCAATTGGTTTGAGTCCTAACTTCTTGTACCCAGATCTTGTCAGGTACATGCATGAAGAAAAATAAATGAAAAGCAGACCGATCTCATACCACTGATCCAAATTTAGGAGTAGAATGAACTAATTAATAGACTGAATACAATAAACTCAGAGATATGAAGAACACCACATATATCCAGTGAACAATATCTTCTATTGAATAAATTAAATAGGTTGAAACTGTAAAACCGTAGATTTGAAACACTTGCTCGAATGGTGGTAGATATATCTGAGAAGATATGTGGTTGCTATGTGCATTTGTCTGAGAAAAATGATTACAATGAGGATCCATAGGCCTTTTTAATATTACTCATGAATTCCAAAACCCTAGACATCCAAAAACCTAACCCTAGGAGATGAAATGCCAAACGTTATGTGGGCCCCTATGGGTAAGTTGGTACCTCAACTTCTTGGGGTCGTAACTTTTTCATACAACCTCCGTGTAAGGCACATGATAGCCCAATGGAAAGGTATTTGAGATATCTGCACATTACACCGTCAAACTCTGACTCTGTCTACAATTTGATTGTGGCGAGCCAAAACAACACTATTTAGGGTCCCAAAACAACCCTAGAAGTACAAAATGATGTGTTGACATGAAAACATACAAAATAAGCCATTTGGATTAGGTGGGAGGCTAGCGGTATCTACTTGGAAGATGTGTAGGGATTCAGAAAACCCTAGAAGTGTAGAACCCACAATTACAAAGAAGTACAGAAGAACGTGTTGAACTAAAATCTGCCAAGAGGAGCTAATTGGAATAGGTGGGTGGCCACCAATATCCACCTAGATCACATCAATCGAGGATAATGGCCCTCAACTATTCCCTTGTATCACAAGAGAAATAAATCAAAATAAATAAAGCTAAGAATAAATGGAAATAAATGGTGAAGGAAACAATTGCATCCATGAAAAGGTGCACCTCACCCTACATAAAGGCACCCACAGGTAAGACTCTACATTTCCCTATTATCACATGCACCCCATACCCACATATTTACCCCATTCCACCTCATACACTTGCATGACTTAGAATAGACTCCACCTCGGAAAACCCCCAAAATTAAGAGGGATTATCCCAATAGGATACCTTGAGACCCTCTCCAAACCTAACTTGTCAAATTGCATAACGTCTTTGAGCATTTGTTTTAGATTAAGGGGGGTTTAATGTGCATGTTTGGGATTTTTAATTATTAGATGTGATTTACGTATTATGATGCATGTGACTTATGGACCCTTAGAGGGAGTACTTGTTGTCTTTTTAGGACCTTTCCCAGTGAACAAGTACATGGAAAGATGAGTAGCTCAAACATTCATAAGGGCTCAAAGCCCATTTGATGGATGTTGAGACCACATCCAGGGGGAAAGATGAAGATAAAGGGGTTCTTCCATAAAGAAGGACGCTTCCTTTGGAGGCACTTTGGTGGAGCTAGACCCAGGAGTTTGTTCCTTTCCCACTTGAACACTAGCCTTTGGAGGCCTTAGACGTCACCCATACAATAATGGACCTTTCTACATGTTGTGGTTGTCACCTTGGGGGTAATCCTGAGGTTATTAGCATGCGTGGGAAGGGTTTTGGCCTTTGGAGGCCCAACGTTTCACTCCTTGAGCCAAAATTTCCATGACAAAGGTCCAACGTCACCCTAGAAGGGCATGACATCACCTCTAGGAGTGTATTTACATGCAAATTTATTTTATTTTGTCTAGAATTTAATTTTGTAAGAAACTTGACAGGTCGACCATGATATTTTGACCTAAAATAATTAAAGGTCAAATTTTGGTATAAATAAACATAAATTGACATTCATTTTATCATAACTCATCACACAGAAGTGGTGGTATGAAATTTTCTCCCTCTTTAAGGGTCATTGGATGAAATATCTAGTGTGCATCTCTTGGGAGAGCTTTATGGTGGTATATTTTGGCATTTTTCATTATGGAATGGTATTCAACTAAGGTTTTGACTTGATTATTCTTGGTGAACTAAGTAGGAAATCTACTTTTTTATTCATGCAATGGATTTTTGTGGTAAAATTTACTTGTTTCATGTCTAATATTATTAAATTTCTTGTTTAAACCCTAGGGGAGGAACCAAAAATGCTTCTTTCTCTCTATAACTCTTTTTACTAGCTTCATATTGCCAATTATACATTTTCTTGGAGTGATTATTAGATCCCTAAAGTGATAGATCTCTATTAATTTCATTCTAATCACCAACTAATTGTCTTTTAAAAAAGTTAAGGGAGGAAGGTACGCTAGGGCCTAGATGTGCCTACTTTCTAGCAAAACCTCCCTTAAAGGATTATATGCTCGAGGCCTTGAAGTGCCAACACTTCTTGCATATACCTCTTCCCTTAGATAAGCATTATCATTTATTTTATTTCCCAAGTGATATTGTTACTGTTATTGACTCCATAAGCCCCAAAAAGGAATTTATTTCTATGTTCTTGTGGATGAATGAAATCAAAACAAACCTTCAAACTATCTTCTTGAAACTTTCACTGACACTAACAACCATAATACTACTGCTATAATTTTTTCTAAAACCTTTATTTAGTATCCCTAACAAGTATATTAACCTAAGAAACTACCCATAAATTTGCAATAGCCTAGGTGCTACCACCTAAGGCAATAATCTTCCCTTGGTCATAATCCCAAGTGCAAATTTTTGAAGGTTGTCGAAGGTTGTTGTGATTGTTTTTACAACTATCATTGCAACCCATTAAAAACCCTTAAACTCTCCATAAATCCACCCAACAATTTTACTAGGAAAACTACTATCATTATATGCTAAGGTGTTTGTTTAATTGCCTAATTTAAGTACTTTCTGAAGTGGCTTTGTTGTTGTCATCACCACTTAGTTTACTATTGTTACAAGTGTTTTGAAAGCTCATTCAATTCACTTATTTACTTGTTCTAATCTTGAAATTGTAAAGTGACAAAGTACTATAAAAATTGCAAAGTCTTTATATCATTTTTGTCATCATAGCTTTCAATTTATGGACATATTGTTGTTTCTATACATTTTATCTTTTAGTGCTTTAGTAGCATATTTCTATCTTGAAGTCACTAATTTGAAACATTGGTATCATTGATTGTTGATAAAGTTTTTTTTTTCATTGGTAAAGGGAAGGTACCATTCACCTTGAGCTTTCCCCTTGACCCCTTAAACCACACCAAGTGACTTCTTTCCTTGAGTGACCTAGAGAGAGGGGTGGGTTTTTACCTGGTATTTTTATCCTTCATCAACCAACTAGGTCTTGGGATGTCTCCCTTGGAGTGATATTTCTTCTCCTCCTAAACGGAAAGAGGTATCTTATTGGGGTGATAGTAATAGGACTACATTTGTGTTACGTCAATCTAGGCCTACTTGTATTTAGGATTTGGGAAAGTATAGATTGTGCGATAAATTTTTGGCACCGTTTCTAGGGACATCAAGTCAATTTTCCTTGAATGACACTTTTTTGGTAATCCTTTTACTCCAAGGATTTACTTCACAAAGATTACTTGGTGACTCCACTGAGGGAGATTCCCTCTTTTCTCTTTGATGGTCCCTAGAAGGATTATCTAGTGACTCCACTAATTACAAATCCAACCATGGCTTCTCAATGGGACCCAGGTAATTTTAAACCCTTAGATATGAGTGAAATTTTGGGTTACCCTTCACAAATGCCTCCAAGGTATGAAAATTGGCTCCCTAGATTCAATAGTAATGATAGGTTTATAACTGACGATCACATGGATAATTTTTGGGCTTTCTTTCAACTCCACCCTATCAATGATGATACTGAAGATTCGATGATGAAGATTATCTCTGCCACTCTTCATGGAAATGCTAGGAAATGGTATGACAGTCTCCCTGATGGCAACATTACATCTATGGACCAATGAGAAGAAACCTTTCTCAAGAAATGGAATATTAAAATAGAATATATCCACATGTTGATAAAAATACTTGAATACATGAAACAAACTAAGAACAAGACTGTCAAGGAATTCCATACCAGGTTTGATAATTTGCTACAAAAAATTGCTAGAAGCCATCATATTGAAGACAAGTACCTCGTTTACCTATATACCAATGCACTCTTAGTGGAATTGGGATTTCTCCTTAGTGAAAAAGGGCCAAGAAAAATATGGGATTCTTATCACATGGATATGCAAATCGAGGCAAATATCTTCTTGTTTAAAGGAGAACACCTCTCTACTCCAAAAGCAAAGTTGATGACTGCAAAGATACCCCAGATACTCTTAGTATGGAGAGATTAGTTTCCCTTGATATCTTTCTTATTAAATTATAGGAAAGATAGGAACACATCATCGACCAACAAGAGGTTGAGGAGAGGGATCCTAATGAAGGTTTCCAATCCCATTAGGAAGACCAAAATTTTTCTCATGATTCTACCGAGGATAATGAGGAACTTGTTGAAGAGAGAGAGCCTGAAGATATCAAACATGATGATGAAGTATTAACATGTGATATTCACTCTGATGAAACCATCCAAGATCCTATTACTCCTACACAAGAAGAAGAGAATGAGGTTAGTCATTTTCCATTTGAGGTGTTTGATGATACCCTTTTCTATGATTCAGAAGGTGAAGAAGTAAGGAAATCCTTGGATGAACTAGACCCTCCATCTTGTGATAAAGGTGAAAATGTGATTGAAGAGGCGAGTCATGAGGACGAGGTACTAATGCTTTCTCTTCCATTTGATGAATTTATCCAAGGCTTTGACACTCTTGCACAAGAGAAAGTAAATACAATAAGTTGTTTCCCTTTCCAATATTTTGATGATGCTTTATTTTATGATTTGGAAAGCGAAAAGGTGTTACATGAGCCCTTGGATGTACTAATCCCTTCATGTTATGATAAAGGTAATGACATGGTTGATAATATTGATGATTTCATACATGTCGAGAAATTTAAATCGAATGTGATTGGGTATGATGGGGATCCCATTTACAACATTGACGGTCATTTCCAAATGTTTCCCTTACAACTATAATATGAGGTAACTACTAATTTTGAAATTTGGCGATAAGGAGATGATGTAGTTATAGATGTTTTCCAAGCACCCAATGGTGAACTAGTTTTATGTTCTCCTAATGATTTTCGATCATACCTTGAGGATTTTGATGAGTATTCCTTTGAGCAATTGGATTTATTCTATGAAGAATATTATCAACCACCATTGTGCTTAGATATTGATATGGGTGAGGATGTTGCTTGATTGAAGCAGGGTACTTGTGACAAGGTTTTACAGGTCCCTTCAAATACTTTACCTCACTATGTCACTAAGGGTGTAGTTGGGAAACATGTCCCTTGTCATGAGTTTTCTTCGGGGAAAATCCTTCTTTTAGAATTCAAGGCTAGGTTGAATTCCTTAAGAAGAAATTTATTATATCGATCTTTCAACCTTCCCCTAAGAAGTTGTAAGTCATCCTATGGGTTCTTGTTAGTCCCTTCTCAGACCTCTAGGAATGATTGCATCCAAGGTATCCAACTTTCAGATACTTTGAGTGAAAATATTGATCCTTTGACTTGTCACGATGCTTTTCTGAGATGGATTGAGCGCTTTCCTAGAAGTGTGACTTGGCATAATTTTTCGCTCCCTCCTGCCTCCATGAGCTAGAACTTACGATCTCCGATGATATGATACATGCTTTAGCTCATATTATTTTTGTGCTTGACTTGTCGTTGTTTTGGTTTATGATGAAGCACAGAGGCATGTATTATAAGATATTTCTAGGATGGTTTTACTGCTTATTTGACTACACCTAGAATTCAACCAACATGTAAGTAGAGGTAGGTAGGTGTTTGCATCCATTGTACATAACATTGGATTTCATATTAGTATAGTTGTAGTTTCATTTGCATATTATTTTGGTCTCACTTGTATATATGTATGCTCATAATCATATTTTAGACTATAGATGATTTTATTTGTTTATTTTTATCATATAAGGACGAGGGGTGATATCACCACCCTAGGGATTACTAATTTCTTTTGTTGAGACTTAGCAGGAATAGGTCATACCATAGATGTTGAGGTTCTCATGCACTCTACGGTAAGCACATGTCTCTGAGGTTGAGTCATATGTTGTCCCCCAGCCTAGGGATAACTAAGGAAATCATGTCTTGAGGCTGACAGGTCCTAGACATGAAGTGCCGAGAGCTAGACGACTTAAGCATGGTGTCAGAGGGCCCCTCTTTTCTTCAGTGCATTCCACATATCACCAATAGTAGTATTCAACACATCATCTTGGTCCCAAAGTGGTAGTGGGTCTTTATCCATGAGGGAATGAATCTGGGTATCATGGTATTTATCACTCCAATATTTAAACAACTTGAACATGTTGCTTTAACTTTTTCTTGATTTCATTATGTTTTCTTGGAAAGTATGTTGTTTTCCTTTTTTAAACCTAGGAGGGTGACACAATGCCCTAATAAGTTGATTTCCCTTTAGGACGGGTTGCTACTGGGTGGATCTTTGAAAATTCATCATCCGTTACCTCCATACTTACCACTTTCCATCTTTATTTCTTCCATATCCCCTTTATTTTTGGGCATTGGGATTGGATACACTAGGAAGGGTTGTACCTTACCTTGTGGGAATAAGGGGATAAAGGCCTAGAGGGTAGATGTAGTTGGCAAGAGTTAAAATTCAATTTTTAAACCTTTGAGATGCTTTTCCCAGGGATCCCTGAGAAAGCAATGAAAATATCCTCATTAAGAAAATGGGACCCACAAGATGACATAAAAACCCAAGGTATTGGTTGATGGATAGGAGGTCTCGTCATGAGCTACCCTATTATGACCTTGTACATGTAGCAATATGAGATTAGCACCTATCTGGTCACCAAACCAGGGTAGTGGATCTTGGTGGCATAGCCAAGATAAAGGGGGTCTCATTATGAGCCAACCTTCTCATTTCCTTGAAATGTTTGTGGATAACACTATCGCCTATGGTCATCAAGCCATGACATTCACACTCAACTATTCCCTTGTAGCAAAAGAGAAATAGATCAAAATAAATAAAGCTAAGAAGAAATGGCAATGAATGGGTTAGGAAAAAATTGCATCCATTACAAGGTGCAACTCACCCTCCACAAAGGCACCCAAAGGTAAGACTCTACATTTCCATATTATCACATGCACCCCATGCCCAAATATTTACCCCATTCCACCTCATACGCTTGGATGACTTGGACTAGAATCCACCTGGTAAACCCCCCAAACTTAAGAGGGATTAGCTCAATAGGACACCCTGAGACCCTCTCCAAGCCTAACTTGTCAAATTCCATAACTTATTTGAGCATTTGTTTAGGATTAAGGGGGGTTTACTGCACATGTTTAGGTGTTTTAATTATTAGATGTGATTTACGTATTATGATGCATGTGAATAATGGACCCCTAGAGGGCGTACTTGTTGTCTTTGAAAGACCTTCCCCGGTGAACAGGTACATGGAGAGATGACTAGATTGAACATTCATGAGGGCTCAAATCCCATTTGATGGATGTTGAGACCCTAGCCAAGGGGTAGGATGAAGATGAAGGGGTTTTTCCAAGAAGAAGGACGTTTCCAATGGAGGCACTTTGGTGGACCTAGACCTAGGTAGTTGTGCCTTTCCCACTTTATTGTTGGCCTTTGGAGGCCTTGGACATCACCCATACAACCTTGGATGTTTCTACATGTAGTAGTTGTCAACTTGGGGGTAATCCTGAGGTTATTGGCACGTGTGGGTAGGGTTTTGGCCTTTGGAGGCCCAATGTTTCATTCCATGAGCCCAACATTCCATGATATAGTTTCAATGTCACCCTAGAAGGGCATGACATCACCCCTAAGAGGGTCTTTACATTCAAATTTATTTTATTTAGAATTTAATTTTGTAAGAAAATGGCTAGGTCGACCATGATATTTTAACCTAAAATAATTAAATGTCAAATTTTAGTATAAATAAACATAAAGTGACATTCATTTTATCATAACTCATCACACACAAGTGGTGGTCTGAAATTTTCACCCTCTTTAAGGGTCATTGGATAAATAACTAGTGTGCATATCTTGGGAGAGATTTATGGTGGTGTATTTTGGCATTTTCACGGTGGAATGGTATTCAACTAGGGTTTTGACTTAATTATTATTAGTGAGGTAAGTAGAAAATATACTTTTTTATTCATGCAATGGATGTTTGTGGTAAAATTTACCTGTTTCATGTCTAAGATTATGGAATTTCTTGTTTAAACCCTAGGGGAGAAACAACAAATGATTATTTCTCTCTATAACCCTTTTTACTAGCTTGCTCTTGCCAATTATACATTTTCTTAGAGTGATTATTAGATCCCTAAAGTGATATCTCTCTAGTAATCTCATTCTAATCACCGACTAATTGTCTTTCAAAAAATATAAGAAAGGAAGGTATGCTAGGGCCTAAAAGTGCCTACTCTCTAGCAAAACCTCCCTTAAAGGATTAGATACTTGAGGCCTTTAAGTGCCAACACCTATTGAATCTACGTCTTCCCTTAGATAAGCATGATCATTTATTTTATTTCCCAAGTGATATTTTTACTGTTATTGATTGACTCCATAAGCCCCTAAAAGGCATTGATTTCTATGCTCTTGTGGATGAATGAGATAAAAAAAAACCTTCAAACTATCTTCTTGAAACTCTCATTAACACTAACAACCATACTACTACTGCTATAATTGCTTCTACAACCCTTATTTAACATGCCTAGCAAGCATACTAACCTAAGAAACTACCCAAACATTTGTGATAGCCTAGGTGCTTCCACCTAAGGCAATAATCTTCCCTTGGTCATCATCCCAAGTAAAACTTTATGAAGGTTGTTATTTTTTTTGTGATTGTTGTTATAGCCATCATTACAGCCCATTAACAACCCTTAAATTGGCCACAAATCCAGCCAACACTTGTACTAGGAAAACTACTATCATTATATGCTAAGGTGTTTGTTTAATTGCCTAATTTAAGTACTTTCTAAAGTGGTTTTGCTGTTGTCATCATCACTTAGTTTATTGTTGGTATAAGTGTTTTGACATCTCATTCAAGTCACTTATTGATTTGTTTTAATCTTGAAATTGTAAAGTGTCAAAGTACTATCAAAATTGCAAAGTCTTTATATCATTTTTATCATCATAGCTTTCAATTTCTAGACATATTGTTGCTGCTATACATTTTATCTTTTAGTGTTTTAGTAGAATATTTCTATCTTGAAGTCACTAATTTGAAACATTGATATCATTGATTGCTACTAAATTTTGTTGTTTCATTGGTAAAGTGAAAGTACCATTCACCTTGAGCTTTCCCCTTGACCCCTTAAACCACACCAAGTGACTTATTTCCTTGAGTAACCTAGAGTGAGGGGTGGGTTTTTACCTAGTCTTTTTATCCTTCACCAACCAACAAGGTCTTGGGATGTCTCCCTTGGAGTGAGTTTTCTTCTCCTCCTAAACATAAAGAGGTATCATATTTGGGTGACAATGATATGACTACCTCTGTGTTACGTCAATAAAGGCCTACTTGTCTTTAGCCTTTGGGAAAGTATAGATTGTGCGATAACATTTTTGGCGACGTTTCCAAGGACATCGAGTCAATTTTCCTTGAACGACACTTTTTTGGTAAGCATTTTACTCAAAGAATTTACTTAACAAAGATTACCTAGCGACTCCACTAAGGGTGATTCCCTCTTTTCCCTTTGATGATCCCTAGAGGGATTATCTAGCGACTCCAATAATGAAAAATCCAACCATGGATTCTCAATGGGACCCTGGTAATTTTAAACCCTTAGAGATGAGTGAAATTTCAGGTTACCCTTGACAAATGCCTCTGAGGTTTGAAAATTGGCTCCCTAGATTCACTAGTAATTATGGGGTTATAGTCGAAGATCACATGGATAATTTTTGGGCTTTCTTTTAACTCCACCCTATCAATGATGATGTTGAATATTTGGTGATGAAGCTTTTCTTTGCCACTCTTCATGGCAATGCTAGGAAATGGTATGATAGGCTCCTTGATGCCAACATTATATCTATGGACCAATTAGAAGAAACCTTTCTTGAGAAATGGAATATTAAAATAGAAGATATCCACATGCTGATAAACAAAGTCGAATACATGAAACAAACTAAGAACGAGACTATCAAGGAATTCCATACCAGATTTGAGTATTTGCTACAACAAATTCCTAGATACCATCATCCTGAAGACAGGTACCCCGTTTACCTCTATATCAATGCACTCTTAGTGAAATTAGTATTTCTTGTCAATGAAAAAGGGCCAAGAACAATCCAAGAAGATTATCACATGGCTATACAAATCGAGGAAAATATCTCCTTGTTCAAAATAGAACACCTCTTTAGTTCAGAAATCAAAGTTGATGACCCCAAAGATACCCCAGATACTCTTATTATGGAGAGATTAGTTCCCTTGATATGTTTGTTAGTAAATTCTAGGAAATATGGGAACAATTCATCGACCAACAAGAGGTTGTGGAGAGGGATCCTAATGAAGGTTTCCAATCCCATGAGAAAGACCAAGAATTTACTCATTCTTCTACCGAGGATAATGAGGATCTGTTTGAAGAGAGAGAGCCCAAAGATATCAAACATGATGATGAAGTATTAACATGTGCTCTTCCCTTTGATGAAACCATTCGAGATCCTATTACTCCTACAAAAGAATAAGATAATGAGTTTATTCATTTTCCTTTTGAGGTTTTGATGATACCCTTTTCTATGATTCAGAAGGTGAAGAAGTAAGGAAATATTTGGATGAACTAGACCCTCCATATTGTGACAAAGGTGAAAATTTGATTGAAGAGGTGAGTCATGAGGATGAGTTTCCAATTATTTTTCTTACATTTGATGAAGTCATCCAAGGATTTGACACTCTTGCACAAGAGAAAGTGAATACAGTAAGTTGTTCCATTTCCAAGGTTTTGATGATGCTTTATTTTATGATTTTTAAAGAAAAAAGGTGTTACAGGAGCCCTTGGATATACTAATCCCATCATGTTATGGTAAAGGTAACGACATGGTTGATAATATTGATGAGTTCATACATGTCGGGAAATGTAAATGGGATGTGATTGGGTATGATGGGGATCCCATTTACGATAATGAGGTTCATTTCCAAATGTTTCCTTTACAACTATCATATGAGGTTACCACTATTTTTGACATTTGGAAACAAGGAGATGATATAATTATAAATTTTTTCCAAGAACCCAAGGGTGACCTATTTCTATGTTCGCCTGATGATTTTCAGTCATACCTTGAGGATTTTGATGAGTATTCCTTTGATCAATTGGATTTATTCTATGAAGAATATTATCAATCACCAATGTGCTTATATCTTGATAAGGGTGAGGACGTTGCTTGCTTTAAGCAGGGTACTTGTAACAAGATTTTCCAGATCCCTTCAACTACTTTACCTCACTATTCCACTAAGGGTGTAGTTGGGGAACATGTCCCTTGTCTTGAGTTTTCTCCGAGGAAAATCCTTCTTTTAGAATTCAAGGGTAGGTTGAATGCTTTAAGAAGAAGTTTATTATCTAGATCTTTCAACCTTCCCCTAAGAAGTTGTAATTCATCCTTTGGGTTCTTGTTAGTCACTTCTCAGACCTCGGGGAATGATTACATCCAAGGTAGCACACCTTCATATTCTTGGAGTCATATTCATGAGTATTTGACCTGTCATGATCTTTTTTTGAGATGGATTGAGCACTTTCCTAGAAGTGTGACTTGGCATAATTTTACCTCTCTCTCCTGCCTCCATGAGATAGACTTTACAATTTTTGATGATATGATACATGCTCTAATTCGTGTTATTTTTATGCTTAACTTGTCATTGTTTTGGTTTATGATGAAGCAGAGAGAAGATATTATGAGATATTTCTAGGATGGTTTAATTGGTTATTTGACTACACCTAGCATTCAAAAAACATGTAAGTAGAGGTAGGTAGGCATTTGCATCCATCGTACATACCATTTCATTTCATATTAGTATAGTTGTAGTTGTATTTGCATATTATTTTGGTCTCACTTGTATATATGTATGCTCATAATCATACGTTAGAATATAGATGCTTTTATTTGTTTATTTTTTTCATATAAGGATGAGGGGTGATATTACCACCCTAGGGATTACTAATGTCTTTTGTTGAGGTTTAGTAGGCATAGGTCATACCAGAGATGCTAAGGTTATCATGCTCTCTACGATGAGAACATGTCCCCGAGTTGGAGCCACATGTTATCCCCAAGCTTAGGGATAACTAAGGAGATAATGTGTTGAGGCCCATAATTATTAGACACGGAGTGACAAGAGCTAGACGACTTAAGCATGACCCTCGAGGGCCCCTCTTTTCTTTAGTGCAATCCACATATCACCAGAAGTAGTATTTATCACACCGGATTGGTCCTGAAGTGGTAGTGGGTTTTTCTCCATGAGGTAATGAGTTTGGGTATCATGGTATGTATCACTCCGATATTTAAACCACTTGAGCATATTGCATTAATTTTTTCTTGATTTCATGAAGTTTGTTTGGAAATTATGCTCTTTGCCTTGTTTAAACCTAGGATGGTGACACACTTCCCTATTAAGTTTATTTCACTTTAGGATGGGTTTCTACTAGGTGGATATTTGAAAATTCATCATCCGTTCCCTTGATACTTACAACTTTCCATCTTTATTACTTCCATCTCACCTTTATTTTTGGGCATTGGGATTGGATACACTAGGAAGAGTTGTACCTTACCTCGTGGGAAGAAGGGGCTAAAGGCCCAGAGGGTAGAAGTAGCCGGAAAGAGTTAAAATCCAATTTTGAAACCTTTGAGATGCTTCACTTAGGAATCCCTGAGAAAGCACTGAAAATATCATGAGTAAGAAAATGGGACCCACAATATAACACAAAAACTCAAGGTATTAGTTAATGGATAGGAGGTCACATCAAGAGACAACCTATAATGACCATGGACATGTAGCAGTATGACATTACCACCTATCTGGTCACCAAACCGGGGTAGTGGCTCTTGGTTGCATAAATAAGAGAAAGGGGGTCTCATTACGAGCCAACCTTCTCATTTCCATGAAATGTTTGTGGATAGCCAAGACAATGGTACTCAACTATTCCCTTGTAGCACAAGAGAAAGATATTAAAAGAAATAAAGCTAAGAATAAATGGCAATGAATGTGCTAGGAAACAATTGCATCCATGACAAGGTATAGCTCACTCTCCATAGAGGCACCCATAGGTATGACTCTACATTTCCCTATTATCGCATGCACCCCATGCCCAAATATTTACCACATTCCACCTCATAAAATTGCATGAATTAGAATATAATCCACTTGGGAAACCCCCCAAACTTAAGAGGGCTTAGCCCAATATGACACCCTAAGACCCTCTCCAAACCTAACTTGTCAAATTGCATAATGTCTTTGAGAATTTGTTTGGGATTAAGGGGGGTTTAATTCACATGTTTGGGAGTTTTAATTATTAGATGTGATTTATGTATTATAATGCCTTTGACTTATGGACCCCTAGAGGGCGTACTTGTTGTCTTTGCAGGACCTTTCCGAGTGAACAAGTACATGGAGAGATGACTAGCTTGAACATTCGTGAGGGCTCAAAGCCCATGTGATGGATGCTAAGACGCAAGCCAGGGGGAGGATGAAGATGAAGGGGTTTTTCCAAGAAGAAGGATGTTTCCTTTGGAGGCACTTCGGTGGACCTAGACCTAGGAGATTGTGCATTTCCCACCTAAACATTGGCCTTTCGAGGCCTTGGACATCACCCATACAACCTTGGATGTTTCTACATGCAGTGGTTGTCACCTTGAGGGTAATACTAAGGTTATTGGCATGTGTGGGCATGGTTTTGGCCTTTGGAGGCGCACATTTCACTCCCTGAGCTACAAGTGGTGGTCTAAAAGTTTCTCCCTCTTTAAGGGTCATTGGCTGAAATAACTAGTGCACATCTCTTGGGAGAGCTTTATAGTGGTGTATTTTGGCATTTTTCATGGTGGAATGGTCTTCAAATAGGGTTTTGACTTGATTATTCTTGGTGAAGTAAGTAGAAAATATTCTTTTTTATTCATGCAATGGATTTTTGTGGTAAAATTTACTCGTTTCATGTCTAAGATTATGAAATTGCTTGTTTAAACCCTAGGGGAGAAACAACAAATGCTTCTTTCTCTCTATAACCCTTTTTACTAGCTTGGTCTTGCCAATTATAAATTTTCTTCGAGTGATTATTAGAGCCCTAAAGTGCTAGCTCTCTAGTAATCTCATTCTAATCACCAACTATTTGTCTTTGAAAAAAGATAAGGAAGGAAGGTACTCTAGAAGTGCCTACTCTCTAGAAAAACCTCCCTTAAAGGATTAGATGCTTGAGGCCTTGAAGTTACAACACCTCTTGCATCTACCTCTTCCCTTAGATAAGCATTATCATTTATTTTATTTCCCAAGTGATATTGTTACTATTATTGACTCCATAAGCCTCTAAAAGGAACTGATTTCTATGCTCTTGTGGATGAATGAGATCAAAACAAACCTTCAAACTATCTTCTTGAAACTCTCACTAACACTAACAACCATACTACTGCTTCTATAATTTCTGCTACAACCTTTATTTAGCATCCATATCAAGCATCCTAACCTAAGAAACTGCCTAGAAATTTGCAATAGCCTACAAACTACCTAGAAATTTGCAATAGCCTATGAACTACCACCTAAGGCAATAATATTCCCTTGGTCATCATCCCAAGTGAAAATTTATTAAGGTTTTTCAAGGTTGTTGTTGCTGTTGTGATTGTTATTACATCCATCATTATTGCCCCTTAACAACCCTTAAATTGTCCATAAAGCCACCCAACACTTGTACTAGGAAAACTAAAATCATTATATGCTAATGTGTTTGTTTAATTTCCTAATTTAAGTACTTTCTAAAGTTGTTTTGTTGTCATCATCATCACTTAATTTACCGTTGTTACAAGTGTTTTGACAACTCATTCAAGTCACTTATTGATTTTTTTTAATATTGAAATTGTAAAGTGACAAAGTACTATCAAAATTGCAAAGTCTTTATATCATTTTTGTCATCATAGCTTGCAATTTCTGGAAATATTGTTGCTACTATACATTTTATCTTTTAGTGTTTTAGTAGCATATTTCTATCTTGAAGTTATTCATTTGAAACATTGATATCATTGATTGCTGCTAATGTTTGTTATTTCATTGGTAAAGAGAAGGTACCATTCACCTTGAGCTTTCCCCTTGACTCCTTAAACCACACCAAGTGACTTCTTTCCTTGAGTGACCTAGAGAGAGGGGTGGGTTTTTACCTGGTATTTTTATCCTTCCTTAACCAACTAGGTCTTGGGATGTCTCCCTTGGAGTGAGTTTTCTTCTCCTCCTAAAAAAAAAGAGGCTTCCTATTGGGGTGACAATGATAGGACTACCTATGTATTACATCAATATAGGACTACTTGCCTTTAGGCTTTGAGAAAGTATAGCTTGTACGATAAAAAGAAATAATATCAAGCCCATTAGATATGGACCCTTCACCATCTTGGAGAAAATTGCACAAATTCCTTTCATCTCGATCTACCACCATTTATGCAGATATACTTAGTTGTAAACGTAGAGAACCTGAAACTTTATGAGCCTCCAATGATCATGGATCAAAGTGAAAGTGTTTGGGTACCTTCAGTGGATGAGTTTGTTCCTAATTACTTGGACGAGTTAAAGGAAGATATCATCCTGGACAAAAGGACAAGGACTTCATGTAGGGGTGATGTTGAATATCTTCGTGTGGGCCTTAAGGGCACACATCCAAGTAAATCACGATGGATCGAGAAAGAGAAAGTGAGGGAGGAATTCCATCACTTTCCTATTGAATGATAAGGATTTTGGTGGCCCAAAATCTTGTTAGTGGGGAGGAATGATCTAGGAGGATAAAAAAGGCCAAAAATTCAATGTCCTCAAATCTCAACAAAAATGGCACTAGGTCAAAGAGTGCATTGAGACCTTTCCAACGATGCAAACAACACCTCAAACATAGTTTGAACGAAGATGATATGTCTAGTCAAAGTTGTGGTCAACCTAGTCAAATTCAACCTGTTGACATCATCATCCATAAATATGACGTCAGTAGCCAACTATTTAGAGGTGATGCCAGCATGATGTCATGTTGATGTTAGCATGACACATGGTAGCACGACATGCTAACATGTGGGATGCTGATTTGGATTTTTTGGTGGCCACTTGGGCCAATTTGCGAGTAACACATGGCACCACCCAGGGCCACCACATGGTCTAATGATTGTATGACACATGGAAGATGAGTTAGTTATTTATTGGGAAGGTTCAAGGAATGTTAGGGTGCCAGGTGGTCCAATCACAGGGCACCACATGCCAACCCAAAAAATCCCAATGAGGGCCAGTGACTAAAAAACATTTTTTTTTTAATATCGGTTGTCGCACCAGTTGCTGCCGAATCCGACGACTGGACTAGTCTATGGATCATATCCTGATGATTAGTACAACTTATGATGGTCATATCTGACATACTATGCACCAGTCCCATAAATTTGAGGCAACCAAAGTTTAGAACGAGCGGAGGTTAGAATGACCATGGGTTATATATATAATAAAAGATATATATGGTTGTAACAAACACCAAGGTGGGGGTCCATGGATTTAGACCCATGGACCTCCCATAACTAATGCCTTAACTTACCACCCAATAATAGGTCTACCCAATGAACCCTTTGGTTAATCCGTTCACTAAAAATTCTTTTAAACCTAGTTCTTTTTTCCAGTTAGGGGGTTTGCACTGGTATGTTCGATATAGTATATTATGCAGGTGCATTTTTTCAGAACAATACAGATTGTAGTGGCATGATTTTTGAGGCAGAGAGCCTAGCAGGGCTTGGAGATGACAATATCAAAATGGGGTGATTTTATAGTTGTTTTTACACAACTTCTCTCCATGAATCCACTGGTGCATTCATATTTTTCATCTGGGCAATGAATCAGAAGGCCATTTTTCATTTTTGAGATATAGCCATGTAATTTATGCCAATTTATTGCTGAGATAATATACATCCTCTCCACTTCGAAGAAGGCCCAAAGACATAATCTATAGTTTGGATGAAATACATTATCATGTCTTGTGTTCTTTCTCTTCTTCTCACCTTTTCTCCATGATTATTTCTTCTTTAATCATGTTCCACATAAGAGTTTATTTATGTTCTTAATGCAATTCATGAAAATGTCATCGATAAAAATATCTCGGATCAAGCAGACCACTAGAACACCAGGGATAATAACTGTCACCAATAATGGACTTGCTTAACCGATCATCGGGCCCCGAAAAATTTAACTATGTGTTGTTAAATGTTGACTTTGATCCTATTTAACTGCCGATTTAACCGCCCACTAGACACCGAGATTATAAAGCCAATAAAAACTTAAGGGTTGGTCTATTCAAGGGATTTGGGCCAGTCCAGTTACCTTCGTTTTTGATCATTTATCTCTACAATGATCAATGATAAGATCTTMTTCTTCTTCAACTTTGCAGGTTCCTCCATTTATAGTACGATTTCAACTCTTTCCTCAAATCTATTTTCCACCAGTTTCCTCAGATTTGCACTTCTCAACAAAGTTCAYGAACTTTGTCTCTTTCGATATAATATTAATTTAATTAATATTTCTCTCCCATCCTTYCGCTATCAGGCTTTGTTCCTATGCAACGAAATTACATTGATTTCATTTTCAATTACACAAACTTCTCTTCRAACATATGCACTCAAATTTGTTAGGTCCTAACCACCTTACCTAGTCACCTGGGATACTCTTCATACATATATATTCCACAGTCGACCACTCTTTGATCCTGCAATTTAACCTTGAATCACCATTATAGGATATACACACACATAATCCCAGTTATCCATTCACATTTATTAAACATTCAAACACATTAACAGAGAGAGGCATGCATACGGTATTAGAGACACAACATAGTATTATACTAAATCAATTCTTGTACATGAATCTCTTACAAACCCAATCTACCTCTTTAATCTCTATTGGCCTAATTTCATGATTTGGGTGCTTCCCTGGCCTTGGCCACTTCTGCTCATGCCCAAAGGCTTACATAAATACTTGGAAGGTAAAAACCTCTAGATCTAACAAATCCATAATAATATCTTTCAACTCTATCAACTATCTTGACTCACTCTATCTTCTTGATAACATACATAAATAGGATCAAATCCTCCATACTTTGGAAAAATTCACACTACCCAACAAATTTCTCAAATAAGAATTTTACATGGTAATTAGGAAAACAAACCCTATCCTTCTAGAATCATACAAACTTAGGGAAATAGAATAATTTCATTAAGGAAACCCACTCCCTTTGGTAAATTCCAAGACCCCCTTAATCATGTTCAACAAGGTTAATTTTGAGAGAATATGCTCTTGCATCATAATGGTGAGAAAAATATTGGGAATAAGTCACGCAACTTCAACACAAAGTCTGCATGGTAGGGACAAGAGGGGTCCTGAGCCTATAAATAACTTCAACATGGAAACCAAAATGGAAAGTAAGGTTCTAAGTAGGGATCCCATGATTGATAGACTCTACCATCCATGTTATAACACAAATAAAGATCAAAGAAGGTTAGTGTCACAACCTAATGGAGTGGATTCTGAGGCAATAATGGAAAAGGATACTGATAATGGAAGATTCAAGGTGAAAAAACCTATCCTATGTGCCAATTTCAATTCACATACCTCATGGTTGTATGAACATCACCATATAAAATAGCAAATAAAATTTCCCCAAAGTCTTGTATATATGATCAACAACATTAGTCCAAAAGTTAATAAATCCAATACAAACCTATGATAATAGGTCAAGTTATATAATACAAAACCTTGAAAACAAAAACCTTAAAAATATAATATGGTGCAAAGCATTGCAGAGCCTTGCAACTTACATAATATTTCTTTAATAGGGCCCTTGATGAGGCTCCTGCACAGGAGTCCACCCATGATCACTAACCCATAGGTTGTTGTTGGAAATACACGACTCCCATTGAAAGGTCCATGCTGCATAGGTTCAAATTTCCAAGCTCCTAATGTAGAGTGATTCAAGATTGAAACCAAAAAAAATCTACCTTCCAAAAAGGCTCAAGGACATACACATTGATCGTAATGAGATTCAATGCATCGAAAATAAATCTCACTAGATATTGTAGCTTCTCAATGATGATCAATACCCATTAAATATATGAGATGCATGTCATTGACATAGGGATTAAGAGGAAATTTGAAGGACAACTTTGAAAAGGGAGTCTCTAGGTTGTGCATGGAAACCTCTAACTTCTCTAGTTTGGGAAAAAAGAATGATCGATGATGTACATCTTCCCACAATATATCCATTGTAGCCATAACTTCAAGGATACCCTCATATGAAGGAAATTCAACATCCAATAAATCATGTGAATTAGGAGGGTTGACGAACCAAGTAGGCGAAGCAAACTGCTCATACTCATCCATTGATGAATAAGTTTGATCAGTGTCTGCATAGGCCATTTGAATAGCCCGATAAACAATTTCTTCCATAGACAAATGTGTGGAGATTCTTGTATATCCATTTTAGTCTATTGAAATAGAAGGATATGGTACTATTAACCTCCATATTTGTGTATACAAATGGAGGATTAAGATCTATCTAGCTTTCATCAATTTGGTAGTTAGAGACATGTTTTCATAGTTTTTCCAAGTATCACAATACATTATCAGAGGTAGATACATTTCAAAGACATATTCATCAACTTTGGGAAAATTTTCTATTTTTGATAATCTTCCTTCTTTTTAGGAGCCAAAGTTTAGAGGTCTCCATGTCAGGGATGATTAAATATTTTGTGTCTTTATGAGCTCATGATGCTGATGGATATTTTCTATAAAACATGCAATACACTATTACTTTTAGCAGGGGTTTTAAGATTCACATGATGCTTCTGAGCACATATTTGGATTCCTTGCAGAAAATTGAATCTGATGAGTTTGATTTCATTGACATGTGAGAATTTTATATTTTTAGTAGTGCCTATTTTTAGGCATGTTATAATTGGCATTTTTCTCCTAGAAGTTCTCGACATTTTTCTCCTTTTCCTATTTTTTAGGGGGGCTACTATTTTTAGCAGTGTTATTTTTAACAGGTATGGTCGCCATGAAACATGACATGTGGCAGCAAGTGAAGACACCATGTGGATGACATGTGGCAATGTGTTTTGAAGGAAACCCTAGGTGCCCTATTGGGTAAATTTAGCATTGGACTACAATTTATCTTCATGCATCAATTTCTATTTTAAGGTGGGCGAGTCATCAACTTTTCTCGGCAAAGAGAAGCATCCTGCTTCTAGTTCCTTATTTTTTTTTTTAAATTGCAAAAAAATAAAAAAATGGAACTCATAATTTTAGACAGGGAAACCTTACATGAGCTTAGATAATTTTGGACCTTTGCATGAAGAATTTGGTTTGTTTGGACAACAAGTTTATTTTGAGAAAAAATTCATCTTATTTTCATTCAACGCCACATGGAGAATAAGGAAAGGCACATGATATTGGGATAATTATAGACAACCTGATTTCACTTTATTTTGGTCTTCTTTAGTTCAAGGAGAGTTAAGGATGGAACATGAACAATGATGATTTCATTTGGGAGAGTGCATGGCTAGGATATTTTTGGAGTAGTTCTTGCATGATTTAGGCACCTTCATTAGAGAGCTTGGGAATCTATAAAGGAAGGGTGAATGATCACTATTTGCTAGAGTTTTTCAGAGTAGACAACAAAATTTCTTCTCCATATTCTCTTCTTTCTTCCTTGGTGTCTACACTTAATGTTAAGTAGAGATATTGTGATCAATCTTGTATTTCATCTTCATGATGTAGTCGATCTCTTGACCAATACAAAGATAAAGTTTTGACTATGCTTTTGTTCCATCTTTTTAATTTGTTGATGCAATATTTATGTCATGTGTAGTGGTGTGGAAAATTTGCATGCCTCTATATTGATTATATCAGTCACCTAGAGTGCATATTATTTATATTTTCTTCTCATGTTTAGCAGTTGCAAATTGAAATTCCCTCACATTATTTAAAGTATCAAAATTCTCTAGTATTTGGTTGCTTACACACAAATCAAAGATCGTTATCTATGCGCTAATTTTTGTATACTAACAGACATATTTTTAGTGATTTACAACACATAAACATATTGACGCCCTCTGATATTGGAAAAACACCAATCAAAATCAAGAATCAATTAGCTAGTGACCTTTGGGTTTATTTCTTATCAATTATTACTTAAATTTCTGTGCTATAGGTCTTGAAATGATTGTTATCTCATGGTGTATTTTTTAGTGATAACAAATGATCTAGATTTATGAGAGGAACAAAATGAAAATATAGAACTATAATATTAAAAAAGAGGCACAATGAAAAATAACAGAGATACAATAAAACTTGAATTCTATTAAATAAGAAATATGTTGAAACTGTAAAATGCAGACTGAAAACAAGCTTGCTAGAATGGTGGAAGCTTATCTATGAGAAGAGATGTGATGGTTATGCTCATTTGCAAGAAGATGAGTATAATGAGGCTCTAAAGGGATTTTTACAATAAACATGAATTCCCAAACCCTAGACATCCAAAATCCTAACCCTAGGAGATGAAGTGATAAAGTCATGTCGGCCCTGTTGGGGTAAGTTAGTACATCAACTTTCTGGGGTTGTAACGTTTTCATACGATCTCCATTTAGGGCACACGATAGCTCGTTGGAAAGGTATTGGTGAGGAGTTTCATTTGATAGGATCTATAATAGTCTTGGGAAATCATTGAGGTGACCGATGGTGAAAAAAACATCATTTAGGCCCTCAAAATGGGATCAGAAGTTTGGGACCCGAAAAATTGCTAAAAATAGTAAGTTGCCAAAAAACTGTTTTGATCCAGTTAGAATAGGTGGGTGGCCACCGATATCAATCCTCCCCCCTTAGGAAGAAATGGTATCCATTGCATTGCATTCCCCCATTATATGAGGAAATTTCTACTGAATTTGGCCCTAGGTGAGCCACCTACCTTGGTTCAAGAGCTGCCCTACTTTGACAACCCGATAAATTTGGATCCTATGTTGGAAAGTTCCCTTGACCTATGTGTCCAAATATAATCAGTAGATTCATATTCCATGCATTCAGGGTTGAGCTCTGTTGGGGTCAACTGTTCTGCTATCTCCGAGGTGTCCAATAATGGTGGAAAATAGGGTCGAAGGAGGTCCACATTGAACACTGGGTGTAATACAAGGAAGGGGGGTATGTTGAGATCAAAAGCATTGTTACCCACAACCTTGATAATGGTGTAAGGTCCATAACAGAGTGGATAAAGTTTATGACGAGGCCCCATAAGGCATTCTTTCTGAAAGTGCAACCAAAATTTGTCTCCCACCTGAAACTGGTGTGGCATCTGATGTTGATCATGATGCTTCTTGTACCATAAAAACGTGCATCAACCATGCATCAACCTATACCAAACAACTTGTAATCAGCCTGTACCATAAAAAAGTGCACCAACCATGCACCAACCTGTACCTCAACCTGTACCATCAACAAGTGCATCAACCATGCACCAAATATGTACCAATCATGCACAAAATACACATAAAATATGACTCATCAAGATGTACCAACATCATCAACTATACACCTCATGTATGTGCCAACTCATCAACTACTTGTCTCAACCATGAACCCAACATGTACCTCAACCAAAATCCCTCATCAATTTCATCATCCAAATCTGATTTGTAACTTTGTAATAGACCTGGTGTATATGATCACATACCTACAAACCTTCCTTAACTTTAACAACAAGAGACTAGCATTTTCATCAAACTTTACTTTAGTCTCACATAACTAATTTTGGATGAGTCAAAAACCCTAACTTGCAATAATAATAAGTATGTACCTGTAATGAATAAATATATGAAAATGGTACATAATGTTCTTCAATGTCTTTTATGCAATTCCTCTATATTTCACTACTTGGAACCTCTCAGAAAATGAGTTATAGAAAAATTGGCATACCTTGTTGAATTATTGCTTATTCTAGAGAGAGAACATGTGGAGCATTCCCCACACTGAATATTTGTTGTATGGATCTGAAAATTGTACACAGAATACTACAGATTGTACTCTAACCAATACATTTGGTATTACTAAATTTGTATTTGTTATGAAGAAGTTATGGCGTTTTTACCCGAAACACATGTTTTAGACTAGTTTTAGGACTAGCCACTAACCCTATTTTCCATAGCATGTAACTCCAAAAATACAATGCCCCACAAGCTGAAATTTGTATCACAACTACTTGGATATATTTCCTCAATGGCCTCCCAATTTCATGGTCTAAATCATTCTAGAAATTTTTTTATTGCGATATGGTGCGATGACTTGTAAATAACATACCTTAGAAAGCATCATCAAAAGAATTTATCCTCCCTTGAATTTCAACCTTTTTTACTTCACCTTCCCTCTGAAATTCAACTTAGATATCCTTTGGTTACCTCAGTCACCTGTAGATATTAAATATTCTCAAGTGTGATTAAAATTAGAGAGCCTTGCCTTTTATTTATACTTTCATGTAGCTTCCTCAAGGGGTTACCTTTTAACCATCTTAATCCACTTTCATTATTTTAGGGTTAACCCACTTCTAACCACTTGTCCACTTAGTAATTTCTCCATTAACTTTATTATTTAAATAATTTATTTTGTATTCACTTTGATTTATAATACACTCATCACTTCACTTTATTATTTACCTTCTAAAATNTCTTAAACCACTTTGACTACTTTGACCTTTTGGGGCTTCTAGATGACTCATGAGGGTTCTCCAACTTCACATGGCCATAACTCTCTAACCGTGAGGAGTTATGTGACATTCCACATACTACTAGAAATGGAATGACATGTACTATCCGTATAGAATATTCTTACCTGCAAATATATCCAAACTCATACCATTATCCATCAAACAAACTTGGGTCTATTACCCAAACCTTTCTCCAACTTCACATGGCCATAATTCTCTAACTATGAGGAGTTATGTGACGTTCCACATACCAATGGACATGGAATGACATGTAATATCCATATGGAATTATCTTAACTAAAAATATATTAAAACTCATACCATTATCCATCAAACAAACTTGGGTCCATTGCCCAAACCTTTGTGCTACCGAAATTTTCTACCGAACTTTTGTGGCTGATTGAGATATGTATGACTCTATTGTATCTTTGTTGAACATAGGTAAGACTTTCATTCCATGTGCAGGGGTGATTATAATTGTACATGTGCAATATGTTCATGATCATCTGGTTGACAACCTCAGTTTGACCCTCTATTTGGGGGTGGAAGGTAGTGGATTTGGTGAGCTTGGTGTCCAGCAGTGACTAGAGGCTTGACAAGAAGGTGCTGAGGAACCGACTTTCTTGCTCGGAGATAATGGTTTGTGGGATCCCAAAGTGTACCCAAATTTTTTCAAAGAATTTCCATTTTAGAAAAGCGATCAATAACCATAAAAACATAGTCATTCCCCACTTGGGTTATGGAAGGCCTGACATGTAGTCCATTGAGATGGATTGCCAGGGAGTGTCACAAGTAGGAAGAGGAGTGTATAGGTCTTGTTTCTTAGTGGCTGGTTTGGAAATAAAAAAGATGGTGCAGGACTGGATATAATTATTGACATCCTGTCGATGTTTCAACGAGTATAAATGTCGTTGCAACACTTCCATTGTCTTTTCCACACTGACGTGTCCCGCCACCTGAATCTAGTGGGATTCCCAAATCATCCTTGCTTGGTTTCTTGATGGAACACAAATATGGCCTAGATCGCACAACATCCCATCCTGAAGATGGACATTAGTGATATTTGTGTTTGTGCCCAACATCTGGTAGGTGTTGGTGAAGTTAGGATTCATCTCATAGAGGTGGTGCCATTCGTAGGTCTCATGATCGCAAGAGTATAGCACCGTGGTGAGTTCCATGACTGGAGTTTGGCTGAGGGAATAAATGACTCAATTCATACTTCATGTTTTATGCTTGATGTTTAGGTGGAACTGCTGCAAATATGTGGACCACTTCTGATGGCGGTCATTATGCAATTTTCCTTGTTTCTATATGAACTGCAATGACTTATGATCAGTGTGGATGATCGTCTCCTTCCTGAGAATTTAATTCCTCTACTGGTGGCAGTATTTCACAATGGAGTACATTTATTTTTCATAATTAGGGTACTTACGAAAGACATATGATAGTGTCTCACTATGATAGGCCACAGGGTGGTCATGCTGAGTGAGGACTATGCCCACAACATAGTTTGAATGATCTGTCTCGAGATCAAAGGGTTGTTGCAGGTCAGGTAATGAAAGCAATGGGGTTGATAACAAGCGTTTCCTCATATCATTGAATACTTGTTGTTGGGATAGGCCCCACACAAATTTGTCCTTACCGCCACCCTTGGTTACTTGGATGAGGGCCCATACAATATGGGAGAATCCCAACATGAACCTGTGATATAAATTTGCAAGGCCTAAGAAGCTCTGAAGCTCTGTGAGAGTGATTGGGGCTGGCCAGTCACATATGAATTGGATCTTGGATGCATCCACATGCACACCGTGCACATCAACAATGTAGCCTAGGTACTGGACCCTGTCCATGCCAAAGGAACATTTTTCTAAGTTGGAATATAGTTTTTACTGTCATAGAGTGTGTAGAACCTGCTGAATATGTTGTAAGTGTTCTTCCAAAGTCATATTGTAGATGAGGATGTCATCCAGATATACCACTACAAAAGAGTTAGTGAAATTTCAAAATATATCTTCCATCATCCTCATGAAAGTTTCTAGGGAACTTGTCAAACCAAAGGGAATGACCAACCATTCAAAAAGACCTTCTTTTGACTTGAAGGAAGAATTCCATACATTTGTCTTCTCTATTAGGACTTGATGGTATCCATAATTGAGATCAATATTGCTGAAGTATTTGGACCCCTTGATTTGATCAAGGAAATCAATGATTTAGGTAATAGGGTACCGGTTTCTGACTATGATTTTGTTTAGGGCCCTATAATCAATGTAGAGTTTCCAAGTCCTATCTTTCTTCTTCACCAACATGATTGGGATTCCACAAGGTGATGAGATGGGTCAGATGTGCCCCTTGTGGAGAAGTTGTTAGATCTGATGCTGGATCTCCTCATTTTCTAACAGAGAGCGGTGATAGACTAGCCCATTGGGTAGCGGTGTGCTAGTGGTCAGATCGATGGAATGCTTGACCTGACAGTGCATAGGTACCCTAGTAGGTGAAGAGAAGATGTCTTTGTATTCTTCCACGAACTTATCCACTTACTTCTTCTGCATGGAGAGGTCAACCCAATAGGCCATGGATGTGGATGCAACCTTTCACTTACTTTGAGAGAGAATCATGAAGAATAAAAAATTACCGGTTTGAGAAATTACCTTCCTACATTGCTTGGCAGAAATCAAGGAAATAACACTAAGTGGGACTACCTCAGGTATCCTGTACAATTTCCTGTTCAAAGTAATAATAACATTGAGAGTCCTAGACTCATATACATCATGACGTTTCCATAAAGAAGGTTGGACCAAAATAAAATCACAAACTTCAAGGGGAGAAACATCACACAATACCTCATCGTTGAATGGTTTGATGTCGTACGACAGACAACACTATTGGCTCACACGAAGATCACTTCCTTGGTGGAGCCATCCGATGGTGTAGTGTTGCGGGTGCAACATTGTCGGTAGGGACAGTTATTTGAAGACCTATGCTGATATGAGGTTCTTCCATATATTGCTAACAATGATGAAGCGTAACATAGTTCCTTTAACCCACATCTGTGAATGAAAGAGACACTTGTCTTCCTCTAGCTCATCAGGTTCACCAGGATGGATCTTGGTGGTAGCAACAATGGCACTCGGTTCCACATCAATGATTTGTCTCCCCATTTCTAGTTCTTACTCAGAGTTGGAGCCCGCATATAATTCAAAGGATTTCACCTCATCCACCAATGACTGTTTTGAGTGACAGTCAACAATGTTATGCCAAGGGATCTTATGGAAGTCACACCACTTCCCGATATCCTTCTTTGTATTTCCATTGTATTTATTTGATTTCTACTTGGAGTGGTTGTCTTGAGGTTTCCAATATTTGATCTATCTTTTGTTCTATGGGTTGGGGCTACCCTTTCCCTGCTTCTATTGTGAGAGGTTCCCAGACCCAAATTGCCACATCTTTTGTTTAAGTTTCTGCTCGATTTTGACGGCATATCGATAGGCTACGCCCAAGGATGAGATGTCCAAAAAATCCATTTCTGTCTGGATGTATCTATGTAGACCACCACGATACTTGACACCAGATGTTTCTCAGAATATTTGATAGCCATCTTGGTGTGAAAGGTATGGAAGACAATGGTGAACTATGGCACTGCTTGGTCTCTTTCCTATCGTAGTGTGGTCCATCTTGTATACAAGTTGTCATAACTTCCAATAGGGTAGTATTGTTGTTTAATAGCATCCCTAAAGGAACCCCAAGTGGGTGCAACTGAAAATAATGTGGATCCCTCTATTTCCATTTGCTCACAAAAAGTCTCCCACCAATATTTGACATGGGAAATGGCCTTGAGGAGTGCAAATGTAATATTTTCTCTATCGAAAAAGTTGTGGACAAAAAAATACCCTTCTAAAAGGTTTAACCATTTATCTATGACATATGCATATATTTTCCCTTCAAATATAGGAATATAAACATTGATATATACCTTTAAGAGGGTGGAGCCTCTTCTTGAGGTGGATGGGTCACTTGTCGACAGTCGTCGAAGGATTTGTGCAAAGTTGTCCATCATCAAGTTCCTCTATCGCTCGAGGGATTCCTCAAGAAATTTTTTGAAAGGATATCCTATCCCATCGTATTTGTTTTCTCCCACCATGGACGGTTTCTTGGGAATGCAAGAGAATTTTTCCTCAAGAGAAACAAGCTCAAGATCCAAATCTCTATACCCTAACTGCATCAGGGACATGCACTAAAAAATGACAAGGAGCAGACCGCTCTGATACCACTGATCCAAATTTATGAGAAGAACGAAATGAAGAAACATAATTATAATATTAGCATAGAGGTAGAGTGAATAATAACAAATATATAGTAAAACTTGACTTCTATTCTATAAGAAATATGCTAAAACTATAAAATGGAGACTGAAAACAAGCTTGCTAGAATGGTGGCAGCTTATCTTTGAGAAGAGATGTGACAACTATGCTCATTTGCAAGAAGATGAGTACAATGAGGCTCAAAAGGGATTTTTACATTAAAAATGAATGCCAAAACCCTAGACATCCAGAAACCTAACCCTAGGAGATGAAGTGTCAAAATTCATGTGGGCCCTGTTGGGGTAAGTTAGTACATCAACTTCCCAGGGTCGTACCTTTTGCATATGATCTCCGTTTAGGGTGAACAATAGCTCATTGGAAATGTATTGGTGAGGAGATTCATTTCATAGGCTCAGTCAAGTCCTTTGGCCATTATTTAGGTGCCCAATCATGGAAAAATTTCATTTAGGCCCTCAAAATGGCCCTAAAAGTTTGGGACCCGAAAAACTACTAAAAATAGTATGTTGCCAAAAAATGATTTTGAGATAGTTGGAATAGGTGGGTGGCCATTGAGATCCTCTTGGATCAATCCTCCCCACTTAGGAAGCAATGGCATCCATTTCATTGAGTTCCCCCATCATATGAGGAAATTTCTATTGAATTTGGCCCAGGGTGAGCCACTTGCCTTGGTGTAGGAGTTGCCCTGCTTTGACAACCCAATAAAGTTGGATTCTCTGCTAGTGATTTCCCTTGAGCTGTGTTTCCATGATCTGATCAATGGCTGATTGGTCCATGGAGTCAAGGTTGAGCTATGTTGGGGTCAACTGTTTTTCTATCTCCAAGGTGTCCAATAATGATGGAAAATAGGGCCGAAGGAGGTCCACATTGACCACTAGGTGCAAGCCAAGGAAGTGGGGAATGTTGAGTTCAAAATCATTGTCACCCACAACCTTGGTGATGGTGTAAAGTCCATAATGGAGTGGATGAAGCTTTTGATGAGGCCCTGTAAGGTGTTCTTTGTGCAAGTGCAACCAAACTTTGTCTCCCACTTGAAATTGGTGTGGCACCTAGTGTTGATCATGGCGCTACATGCACTTGGAATTGGACTTCTATAAAATATATTGAACCTATTGGAATATGTAATGGTTTTTCTCAATGAATCGGGTGGCTTTGTTAGCTTCAGTTGGAGAATTCAATAAGTCTACATGGGTGGTCACAAGGATTAGTCCAACATCCATGGGACCCAATGGCTGAAATCCAAACCCCACCTGAAAGGGGTTGTGGATGGTTGAGATATGTATGACTCTATTATAGTCATTTTGAACATAAGGAAGAATCTTATCCCATGTGTGGGGGTTCTTGTAATTTTACATGTGTAGGATGTGCATGATTATATGGTTGACGACCTTGGTTTGGCCATCTATTTGGGGGTGGAAGGAAGTGGATTTGGTGAGCTTGGTGTCCAGCAGTGTTGGCACAGGGGAAAAGCTAGGGTTCAACGCTACAAAAATGCACCAACAAAACCCTAACTACCAACCCTTTCGGAAACACCTGTGAAGCAGATGAAGTCTCACCCGAGGTAGAGGCAGGGGTGGTTGTGAGACTTAGGTGTCTGCAACCTTAGCTGGGACACAAATCTATGATTATAACACTTATGAATCACCTAGCATAGATTATTCTTCAATATTCAACCCTTATGATACTTCGCAAATAACACAGAGCATCGCAATATGTACTTAGATCTAAGATAATTTAGCACTTAGCCACAACAAGATAGATTAGATTAAGTATATCAAGCACTAAACATCTTAAATCCAGATCTAACATTCATTCATATCTCATAAGCACAAAGCATAAATAGATATATCTAAACACATCAAATCACTTAGCAAAGGAAGAGACAAACACATCAGGTCGAGACATAGAGCACAACACATAGATTTACCATGGTTCACCCCCATCCTAGGGCTACATCCACAAAGTCTTCTTCTTTATTAGCTTTAGTTAATCAGGTTACAACACAAAGTCACCAAAAACCCTTCTGCGCACAGGACAAAAGATCTGCACAGCTCGCTAGATCCTTCTTCCTTGCGTTGTAGCACAAAGCCTTGTATAATCTCTATAATAACTTGCACTTAGCTCTGTAACCCTTTTACAATCATGCACAAAGAACTACTAGCACTTAGCTTACATCACATGGATGGGATATTGTCCCTATACTTACTTCGCCTATACATCGATTTATACATTACAAAAGTGGTCCTAAGCGTGGGTAAACCCATAGGCTGACATCCCTTTTCCATTACATTATCCCCCAAAACCCAAAAAGGACCCAAAAAGGGGTCTAGCTTCCACGATTTTTGCTTCGCGTTGTGCTCCATCTTTGGCAAGTTGTCAAAGTCCCCAAAGAGGCCAAATATGACCAAGTGTTCCTCAAAACTTGGTCAAGGGCCAACAGGCCCCAAAACTCACTTGTGACTCGTACCGAGTCACTCAGGTATGGGTAACTTTGCCTCAAAGGTCTCAAGCTTGGCTCGAGCTACTTCAACTTGTCTCTATGCTACTACTTCTTGCTCAGTGAATTCATGAACAACTGCTTCGCTGATAGGTCCTTGTAGTGGTTGCTCGACTGTAACAAATACTTGTTCTAGTAGTGTTCCTTGGCCTTCAATTTCTTCAAATAGTAGTTAGGCGGCCTCCTGGCTCGGCTGGAGTTTCTGGGTGACTTCCATCACTCTGTTCTGTGTGGTAAGAATGAGTTGTTGGGAAGTGCATTGTTCCTGGGATCTCTTCATCCTCTCGATGGGTGACAGGAGCTTGAGCTGTGCCTATACTATATCTGCGTGCTGCTTTGCTTCCTGGAGTTGGGACTCCAATTTCTTCAACTCTGGGTCTTCATATAGTTGCTCATATATCTGCGCACTTCTTCTACTTAGCTGTTTACATTCTATAACAAGTGTTTTAATCCTTTTGACTGCATTCTGATCATTCAATTTTCGTTGGTCGCACACTTCTTGTGGGGTATGTGGTATGGTTTGAAGCTCTAATTCCATGACCCTTTGTTGAAGTTGTTGAATAACTTTAGACAGCTTCGTCACTTGGTTCTCTATGGGCTCTTCAGCCTTCTTCTCTAAGCTGATCACAGAGAGAAATGCTCTATTGATGACTTCTTCAATTCCTATATGCTTTGCGAGTAGCTTCTCTTTCTCTTTCTTAATCTTCGTTCTGTCTTCTTCAAATTTTTCTTGGAGAGTATTCTTCTCTTGTTGTGTGACTTGGCGTTGTTCAATAATTTCCTCCTGTGATTTCTTTAGGGTCTGGGTGGCCTGAGCCTTTTCTTCCTAAGCATGTCGAAGGCGTACTTTGACTATATCAATAATCTTATGGAGCTAAACTGATTCATCTCCCACTTCTATTGTTCATTCTGGCAGAGGTGTAGTAGAGATTGCTCAGCTAGACTGGAGTGCTTGTTGTACTCCTTGGAGTGCGATCTCAGTTTGGCTATACATTTGTTCCTACTTCGCCTCCTACTTCTCTATGATTTCCTTTGAAGTATCATTGACCATTGCAACAATGAAATCAAAGTCATCCAACGTGAGGGAATTTTGCATCTTGGTTACAGGGGTTCATGGTTTCTTTCTGGAGGAATATTTCAGAGGTGATACCTTCCTTTTATTTGATGAGTCTTCTTCATCCTTAGGTGGTGGTACTTCGACTTTCTGTTGTTCAATTTATGTACCTTCTTCATCATCACCTTCTTCATCTGGTTTAATGGAAGTCGTCCTCACAGATAGGCTGTCAACATTCTGGACTTATTTAGTCTTCTTTGTTGTATTTGCTTTCTTTGTCTTACTGGGCCTAGGTGTATCCTGTGCAGTTCCAGGGATGTCGATGTCAGACATTTCTGCAGGGTCTACTGAAACAAGGAGGTCCACCAACCATTCCTTGGTGATCTCTTCCAGGTCTTCTTCTGTCAGCTTATAATAGGAATGAAACTATTCTTGGTGCTCATCAACGCATGGTTTTAGGTATATAAAGTAGCGGTTTGCGCTAAACTTTATCAGAGGTCGAAATATTTGTAAAGTGTTTGGGGTTATGCGAGTTTCACTCCTTATGGATGATTTCAATTGGTTATAGTACGCGTGGAAAATGACATTCGATTTCCATTGCTTGCTCATGTTGTTTGAGTACCATAATGTACTGAACTTCGCGGCTAGTGGCTCAAAGGGGTCAAGGTCCGAGAAGGTTTCACCTTTCGGTAGCTCCCATGAAACAAAAGCGATCGGTATCAGGGGCCAGCTAAAATGGAATTCATGCCCCTGATCCTAGGCTTCTCTGCAGTCAATCTCTAGTTGATTCACCAGGTACTTCGCCCAGTTCATCAGTAGTCCCTCTGCGCACTTTCCTGCGAGGTCAACTACAAATCTAGATACTTGTGTTGGTCGATTCTAGCGTACCAACTTCCCTGCGATCAATTGGCATGCGAGGCACGCTGCGCCACTTTTAATAGAATCTACCTTGTAGCCTCTCGCACCTTTCTCAACATCACCATAGGTTTCTTTGATCTTTTGTGCAAGAGCACAGTCTAAGGTATTTCCAGGATAGTACTCATGGGGATCGGAGCCCTACATGCTAAGCTCGATGATCCTATTGATCAGCGCCAGATCAACAGTTATGCAATGATCTAACCACAGGTATCCTCCATGGTAACTTTCTAGCAACAATTTTACACAAGCATTCACCTCCTGGTGTCTGCCGAAGTGCGGTATTTTCATAACTTTGAGCAAAGTAGACTGCACGAGGTTCATCGTCCATTACTGAGGGATGAGCTTAGAATTATTTCCCTTATTTCTCGTCAAGTACTTATATGGGGTGAGCATTCTGTAAACTTTATGGTCCCCCAGTTTGAAGTCGCAAAACTTCAACGTTGTAACCTTGTCTTGATCTGTGCGGTAGGTGCTTACTCCTTTCGGTAGATATGCAGTGACTAGGGTGTATTCAAAGTCTCTAGGGACACTATCCCTATTAATCTCACCGCTCAGAGGGGGTATGTAAGCTGGTAGGATGGATGACACTAACTTAGCATTAGCTATGTCATCCTTATGCTTAGTTCTTCTTTCTGCACCAGCTCGAGATGTTCCTACTCGAGCAGTCAACAGGGAGGCTTGCACTCCTCCCATCGATGATGCTTGGACTCCGGTGGAAAATCTTCTTTCTGACATGACTCTCTCAGTCATTAAATCAAGAAGGACCTCAGTGACCGATTCCTCAAGTAAAGTGAGTGCGTCAGAAATATGCAATTGGAAAAGATAATCGGGGTCATGATGATCTCAAAATATTGCACTAGGATGAACAATCTTCTTGCAATGATCACTGTAGATAATCACCAGTTCTGCGGGCTTCATTTTTTCAGTTGGAAAAAGTGTTCTTTGGGCACAACGTGACGATCTAAGTAGGAAATTCATCAATGGTTTGCTTGCAATGGGTATGAAGCTTCCATGAACGTTGATCCATCCATTATGGCATGTTCCAATGGTCTGGTGGTGATCCTTTAATTCTTTTCTGTTCATTCGGGGTAGAATTCGAACAAGTATATTGGTCCAATGACTATATTGCTTCGCCATGGTGAAGTGTTATATGTCTCTCTTCTGATATCCTGACGAAGCTCAATTCCTGTGATTTTTCCTTCTGCGAAGTTTCCTCTAGAGTCTTCTATAACTTTTCGATCTTCACTCTCTTCTTACTTAGCTTCCTAGCCTTCTTCCCAGTGAGCTTCGTCTTGGTCATCCTTTTTCCATTTTGATTCTTAACTTCTCTCAACATAGTCACTTCATGATGCTGAGATTATTTCTTTAGATCCAAGGGTAATACTCCTTCATTATATGGATTAGGTATTTTAGTCTTCTGTGGTTCCTCTAATTCTCTTATATCTTCGACATCCAAGTCCCTGGTGTTCAATATTTTAGATCTATTATCTTGTTCTTCCATCAAGTAGGTGATCCTTCTAGTCATAAATTCCATGAGTTCTTGCTTCTTCTGTTCTAGGGATTCCTTTTCTTCTTTTCTCTGGATCTAGTCTTTTTCAATCCAAATCTTTCCTAACAAAGCTGGAAATGGGGCATGGTCCTCCATAAATTTAATAACTTCGAATTCTTCCTCTGTCGAAGCTCCATGGGTACTCATAGCTACATGGGTAATCCTGCCACATAGGGTTACCATTTTTCCTTTAAACAACCCTATTTTTCCTAGTGAGGGAACCATAACAAGCCTTCCTAGGGTTTCCAAAGTACTTTATGTCATAATGTTCATTTGTTTTCCCTCATCCAGAGCACAGTCAGTGTCGAAGTCTCCTATTCTTACTTCGATTTTCTCCTTTTCTTTGAAGATCTCTAATAAACTGGCAACTTTATGTTCATCCAGGGTTTCTTTCATTTTCAATAACATAATCTCTAATTCTTTCCAGGGTTCTTCTATAATATTAGTCTCTTGATCTCCTTCAGAGTTTGCTTGCTCCATATTCATCTTTTCAAGTCTAGCAATCATTCTAGGGAAATCCAGTACTTCATGGTTCATAGCCTTACAACAGAGGTAATTAGGGTTTCTCCCAGGGCATTCCTTAGAAAGATGTCTAGTCTTCTGAAACTGTAACAAAGAGTTAATCCTCTCTTTCTCTTCAATGATACCCAACTCTTCTTATACTGCACTCTAGGATCATAATGGCTAGCCTGCAAAAATTTCTTTCTAGGATCCTACATCCATTGGTTAGTCCAAGAATTCTTTCTATGCATAGGTATAACATATCTATCATTATACTTATCAGATCTATTCATATCAAACGTTCTTTCATCTAACAATGCCCTAGTTTTCAAGATAGGAAAAAATCTATCAAGCATACATAAATCCATGCTCTAGAAAAAAAATTCACGTATCTTTCTTCTACAGGGCACAAAACTTCCAGATCTAAGAATATTTTACTATTCTTACCTTTATCAGAGCACAAAGCTTACAGATCTTACTTCTTTTCTTCAGTATCAACCTCTTTCCTTGCAGATCTGACTTCTTTCCTTCAGATCTTTCTTTCCTTCTTCAACACAAAGATTTTCAGATCAAGCGGATCACTGTGCACTAGGGCATAGATCCACACATAGATCTTTCACAATTTTAGGACGAATCTTTGCACAAAGCTTCTTCTGCTCAGTTCCCAGCAATCACAGTTTTAGGTCCCGACAACAGAACCATTTGTTGGCACAGGGGTAGACCCAGGGTTAAACACTACAACAACACACCAACAAAACCCTAACTACCAACCCTTTCGAAAACACCTGCGAAGCAGATGAAGTCTCACCCGAGGTAGAGGCAGGGGTGGTTGTGAGACTCAGGTGTCTACAACCTTAGCTGGGACACAGATATGTGATTATAACAATTAACAATCACCTAGCATATATTATTCATCAATATTCAACCCTTATGATACTTCGTAGATAGCACAGAGCATCGCAGTATGTACTTAGATCTAAGATAATTTAGAACTTAGCCACAACAAGATAGATTAGACTCAAAATATCAAGCACTAAGCATATTACATACTAGATCTAACATTCATTCATATCTTAGAAGCACAAAGCATAAAAATATCTATCTAAACACATCAAAGCACTTAGTAAAAGAAGAGACAAACACATCAGGTCGAGGCACATAACACAACACATAGATTTACCATGGTTCACCCCCACCTTGGGGCTACGTCCACAAAGTCTTCTTCTTCATTAGCTTCAGTTAATCAGGTTACAACATAGAGTCACCAAAAACCCTTCTGCACACAGGACAAAAGATCTGTACATCTCGCTAGATCCTTCTTCCTTGTGTTGTAGCACAAAGCCTTCTATAATCTCTATAATAACTTTCACTTAGCTCTGTAACCCTTCTACAGTCATGCACGAAGCACTACTAGAACTTATCTTACATCACATGGATGGGCTATCATCCTCATACTTACTTCTCCTAGACATCTATTTATACATTACAAAATTGGGCCTAAGCGTGGGTAAACCCACGGGCCGACATCCCTTTCCCATTACATTATCCCCAAAAACCCAAAAAGGACCCAAAAAGAGATCTAATTTCCATGATTTCTGCTTCACGTTGTGCTTCTTGTTTGACAAGTTGTCGAAGTCCCCAAAACGGCCAAATATGACCAAGTGTTCCTCAAAACTTGGTCAAGGGCCAACAAGCAGTGACCAAAGGATCGATGGGAGGTGTTGAGGAACTAGTTGTTCTGATATGAGATAATGGTTCATGGTATTCCAAAGTGTACCCACACTTTCTCAAAGAAGAGCTTGGTAGTGGCCTCCTCTTTGATGCTCTTCTTGCAAGTGGCTAAAATTACCATCTTGGATAAGTGATCAACAACCTCAAAAACATAGTCATTTCCCTGATTGGTGGATGGAAGGCCGGACATGTAGTCCATTGAGATGGATTCCCAGGGCCTATAAGGAGTAGGTGGAGGAGTGTACATGCCTTGTTTCTTGGTGGTCGATTTGGGAATAGTGAAGGCAGTGCAGGACCAAATATACATGCTTACATCTTGTCAAAGATTTGACCAGTAGAAATGTCGTTGCAACACTGCCACTATATTTTCGACACCGAAGTGTCCTACCATCCAACTGTAGTGGGATTCCAAAATCAACTTCACTTTCTCATTTGATGGAAGGAAGATATGGCCTAGATGGCACAACAACCTCTCGTAAAGATGGAAATTAGTGAAAATTGTGTTTGCACCCAACATTTGGTAGGTGTTGGCGAAGTCATGATCTGTCTCATAGAGGTGGGGTCATCAGGAGGTCTCGTGGCCGGAAGAGTCTAGCACCATGGTGAGTGGGGAAACTGGAGGTCGGCTAAGGTAATCAACGACTCGGTTGGTACTTCCTATTTTATACTTTATGTTGAGGTGGGATTGCTGCAAATATGTGGACAACTTATGATGACATATATTCTTCATTTTTCCTTGTGTTTACATGAACTGTAGCGACATATGATAAGTGTGGATGAGTGTCTCCTTCCCTAGAATGTAATCCCTCCACTAGAAATAGGATTTCACAATGGAGTAAATTTCTTTGTTGTAAGTAGGGTACTTATAAACGACATCTTATAGTGTCTCACTATGATAGGCCATAGTGTGGTCGTGCTAAGTGAGGAATATGCCCACAACATAGTATGAAGCATATGTCTCAATCTCAAAGGGATGTTGTAGGTTAGGTAATGAAAGAAAATAAACTAAGCACTAGCACTACTTCATATCATCTAACACTTGAGGTTGGGACATGCCCCACACAAATTTGTCCTTACCACTATTGCTGGTTACTTGGATAAAGGCCCATGCAATATGGGTGAATCCCAACACGAATATGAGATAGAAATTGGAAAGGCCTAAGAAACTCCAAATATTAGTGAGTCGGGTTGGGGATGGGCAGTGAAAGATGACTTGGATCTTGGTTAGATCCACATTCACACCATGCACATCAACAATGTAGCCTTGGTATTGGACCTTGTCCATGCCGAAGGAACATTTTTCCAAGTTGGCATATAGTTTGTGTTGCCGTAGAGTGTGAAGAACCTATTGAATATGATGTAAGTGTTCTTCTTAAGTATTTTTGTAGATAAGGATGTCATCCAGATACACCACTAAAAAATAGTTAGTGAAAGGATGTAATATATCATCCATCATCCTCATGAAATTTGTTGGAGCATTTGTCAAACCAAAGGGCATGACTATCCATTCAAAAATACCTTCTTTTGAATTGAAGGCAGTCTTCCATACATTTGTCTTCTCTATTGGAAACTAATGGTAGAAAGACTTCAGATCAATCTTACTGAAGTATTACCCCCCCTTGAGTTGATCAAGGATATTTTCAATTTGGGGAATTGAGTACCGGTTCCTGAATGTGATAGTTTTTAGGGCCCGATAATCAATGCATAGTCACCAGGTCTCGTCTTTCTTCTGGAAAAAAATTATTGGGCCTCCACAAGGTGATGAGATGGGTTGGATGTGCCCCTCGTGGAGAAGTTCTTGGATATGATGCTGGATGTCCTCATTTTATAATAGAGAGAGATAATATACTGGCCCATTCAGTAGCAGTGCACTGGGGGTCAGATCAATGGAATGCTTGACTTGATAGTGCATAGGTACCCCAGTAAGTGATGAGAAGATGTATTTGTATTCTTCCACGACCTTGTATACCTGATTCTGATGCATGGAGAGGTCGTCCGTGGAGGCCATGTATGTGGCTACAAAATTTCACTCACTTTGATAGAAAATCACAAAGAAGACAAATTTCTCGGTCTAAGAAATGACCTTCCTGCATTGCTTGACAAAGATCAAGGAAATAACACTAGGTGGGACTACCTTGGGTATCCTGTACAATTTCTTGTTCAAAGTAATAATAAAATTGTGAGGCCTAGAATCATATACAACATGAAGTTTCCTTAAATAAGGTTGTCCCAAAAGAATATAACAAACTTCAAGGGGAGCAATATCACACAATATCACATCTTTGAATGACTTGATGTCATATGATAGAAAATACTGTTGGTTGACACGAAGATCACTTCATTGGCGGAGCCATTCTATGGTGTATGGTTGTGGGTGCGACATTGTCGGCAGGGCTAGCCGCTTGATGACCTTTGTTGCAATGAGGTTCTTCTGGCTACCACTATCAACGATGAAGTGCAACTTAGTGACTTTCACCCATATCTGTGAATGAAAGAGGTGCTCACCTTCCTCTGGCTCATCAGGTTCACTAGGATGGATCTTGGCGGTAGCAATGGTGTCACTAGATTCTACATCAATGATCCATCTCCCTTCTTCCATTTTTTACTTAGAGTCGGAGCCCGCATCTGATTCATAGGCTTTCACCTTAGCCACCAATGACTTCTTTGAGTGGCAATCAACAATGTTATACCAGGGGCTCTTATGGAAGTCACACCACTTCCTAGTATCCTTCTTTGTCTTTCCATTGTCTTTATTTTCTTGCATCTTGGACTGGTTGTCTTGAGGTTTCCCATATTTGTTGTGTCCTTTGTTCTACAATTTGGGGCTTCCCTTGATCT
>JZKD02S0626866.1:136888-158365 GCA_000966675.3 Picea glauca | reverse complement strand
ATATATATATATATATATATATATATATATATATATATATTCAAAATAATATACATATAATAATGTGAAAACCCAACCCATGTATCCCACGTAATATGACTAGCGTAATATGAATACCCTATGTATTAGCTTGGCTAATATATGAGGTGTTCATATTATGCTACTCATATTACATGAGATACATAATATCAAACCATGTTTTCTACTTTATGTTTTCACTTTGTGGTGAGGAAAATGTTTTCATCATTGCCTTCCTCTTAGCAGATCATTCTTCATTGACTTCGACACATCATCTGAGGGGTGGTCCAGAAGCTAGATAAATTTGATGGCCATTAGCTTCATTGTTGGTCATCTCGCATTAAACAAGACTGATCATCATTGGGTCTTGATTGGATGATTCACTTAGTTAGTGTTCATGCTTCATGACATAATTCACATTAACATGAAGTGCTCAAACCTCAGGGCCCATTATCCTCATAGGTGGGTTCCTTTATGCCTGGTAGGTATTTTCCTTATTGAAACCTAACTAGATGGCTCTCTCCCATTTGTCAATTTTAGATCATTTTCTAGTGGGAGGAGCGTAAATGATAGGTGGGTTGTAGTTAGTAGTTGCAGATGGGCACGTATGGATAAGTCCTAATTTTAGTAGATCGGTTGAGGCAAGGTGCATATAGACTCCATTTCCTAGTGGACATGCACATTGGTTTGTAGGTTGGATTTTCCAAAGATCATTTATTCATAGGTACAAAGTGAAAATATTTTAAGATTCTCAACATCCTATAAGAGGATGCCTCCCCCTTGAGTTGGCATTGTTAACCCCCTGATTTTCTTACGGAAATGGAGGGTTAAGATCTAGCTAGATTTCATCAAGCTAGTAGTTAGAGACAAGTTTTCATAGGTTTTCTAGGGATCACAATCCATTGTTAGAGGAAAATACATTTCAGAGGGATATTCATTAGCTTTGGGGAAAATTGTTATTTTTAGTAGTTTTCCTACTTATTAGGAGCTAGAGTTCGAAGGTCTGCATGAAAAAGATGATTACATATTTGGGGTCCTTGTGAGATCACAATGTCAATGGACTTTTTCCAGGAAACATGTGAGACACTATTGTTTTTCGTAGTTAGAGTTTTAGTGCTTAGATGACTATTACAAACACATATTTGAATTCCTTATTAAAAATCGAATACGATGAGCCTGCTTTCATTGACATGCAAGAAGTTTCCATTTTTAGAACTACCTATTTATAGGTGTATTATATTTAGCAATGTTATAGAAATTTTTGACATTTTCCATCTTTTCCTATTTTCTAGGGGGATTGCTATTTTTAGCATGTCTATTTCTAGAAGTGATATTATTAGTAGGTGTGGTCGTCATGTAGCATGACATGTGTTAGTAGGTGGTGAGGCCATGTGCCAGTTTGTTGGGTAGTTCAAGCAGTGGCCTAAAATTTAGCTCCATGCATCAAGTTCTATTTTCAAGTGGATGACTTATCAACTATTGTTAGTAAAGAGAGGTGCCCTTCTTCTAGTTCCTTATTTTTCTAAAAATTGAAAAAATATAAAGAGGGAAATTTATAATTTTAGAGAGGGCGACCTTGCATGAGCTTAGCTAATTTTGGACAGGGAGACTCTGCATGAGATTAACTAATTTGGATAGGGAGACCTTGCATGATCATAGCTAATTTTGGATGAGGAGATTTTGCATGAGCTTAGCTAATTTAGGATAGGGAAACATTGCATGAGGAAGTTGGTATTTTTGGAGAGCGAATTTATTTTGAGAAAAAAATTAGTTTACTTTCAATGAACACCACATGGAGAATAAAGAAAAGGTGCATGAGCTTGGGATAATTATAGATAGGGCGACATCACTTTATTTTGGTCTTCTTTAGTTTAGAGAGAGTTAAGGATGGCACATGAAGAAGGATAACTTCATTTAAGAGAGTGCATATCTAGGATATTTTTGCAGAAGTATTTTTGCATGACTAAGGTGCCTTTTTTTAGAGAGTTCAATCATCTATAATGTAAGGGTGAATCACCATTATACATTGGAATTTTATTTTGAGCAGCTAGCAGTCCTCTTCTCTCCATTTTTTCTTATTCTTCCCTTACTGTCTATACTCTCTGTTGAGCATAGATATTGTGATTAGTCTTATATTTCGTCTTCATGATGCAATCGATATCTTGACCAATACAAAGATAAAGTTTTGACTATGATTTTCTTGTAGCTCTTTAACTTATTGATGCAATATTTATGTCTTTTGCAGTGGGGGTAGTTTTCATGACTCTATATTGATTATATCAGTCACCTAGAGCACATATTCTTTATGTTTTCCTATCATGTTTAGTTGTTGCAAATTGAAATTCTCTCACATTATTTAAAGTATCAAAATTATCTAATCTTTGGTCGCTTACACACAAATCAAAGACCATTATCTATGTGTTGATTTCTTATACTAACACACATATTTTTAGTAATTTACAACACTTAAACACTAGGGATGCCCCTTGAAATTGGAAAAGCATTAATCCAAATAGAGAAGCAATTAGCTAGTGACCTTTGGGTTGATTTCTTATCAGTTTTTAATAAAATTTTCATGTTGTAGGTCTTGAAATCATATTCTTTATGTTTTCCTATCATGTTAGTTGTTGCAAATTGAAATTCCCTCACATTATTTAAAGTATCAAAATTCTCTAATCTTTGGTTGCTTATGCATGAATCAAAGACCATTCTCTATTTGTTGATTTCTTATACTAACATGCAGATTTTTAGTGATTTACAACACTTAAACACTAGGGATGCCCCTTGAGATTAGAAAATCACTAATCCAAACAAAGAAGTAGTTAGCTAGTGACCTCTGGGTTAAAGCAATTATCTAGTGACCTTTAGGTTGATTGCTTATCAATTATTACTTAAATTTAGGTCTTAGAAATCATCATTTTCCCATTAGGTCTTAGAAATCATCATTATCCCATGGTGTATTTTTGAATGATAATAAGTACTACCCATGGCTCTTCAAAATATGACATTTCGAAAGAAAATTGTACATCCATGGAGTCTGTAGTGATTGACGAGATCACATACATATGAGAGGAGTCAATATATGGGAGGAGGGAGGTTAAATGTTCATATCAAGGCATGGCACATAAATGTACCTTTATTCATTAAGCATTTTTATTTAAAAAAATGGAGATTCATGTATATTTCCTATATCTTTCTCTCTCATTTAATATTTAATATTTATACAAATTCAAATCATTTATAAAAAGTTGAGCCATTCATACCATTATTGTACTTTGATATATGAAATACATGGTAATGGATGAAAAACGCAACTTCTTAAATGTTTGGGGACGTTAACACATACTTGATGCCCAATAATGCGTTTTATTATTCTATTTTTACGAATTTAATGCGAGATTTATCTTACTCAATCAAACTTTATACGAGAATAACATTTTATACTTAATAAATTTAATAAACATATTAAAATAAAGAATATGGATAGGTTAAATTAAAATCTAGAAAATTGATAAGTTATATTTACAACATAAGTAAGTATATTCTCATATACATGATGAAGTTACATTAACCAAACATAAGGAATGAGGCACCTATGATATTCTCAAATTTTGTTTTTCTTCAAATTAAAATTGTTGGTTTGAATTGAGTAAAAGGTTGTGGCTTTAATGGTCTAGTGAAGATTAGATAGTGTTGTGAGGGGGTGCATTAACTAAGGAAATATTTAGTGATACAAAGGATAGAGGAGTCCCAAGTTAAAGTTTTTAATTTTTTTTGTTAGAGTTTTTTTCAAAACCTAATTTACAAAAGTAAATTTGGACAATCTGGAAACACAATTGAATGCATAGATAAAATAAATTCATATGCAAGTTTCTTTTCATGTAAGTCATCATTCATTGGGGTTGTTTGTTTTTTTCTTCTTAAAGACTGTGATCCATTCCTTTGTCTGGTATTGATAAGGTGTTATTGGTTATAAAACCTCACTTTATTCCAAATATATGATACTTTTCTCTTCTTCATTTGGAAGGGTTTGTTGGACATTAAAAATTTCTAGGACCTCCTCTTTATTCTCTACCAAATTTTCCCAATTCGCCCAACCCTTTCTTAGAGGGGAGGGTTAGATCTGTTTGTGGTCCTTCCTATGTTCTTAAGAACATGGATAGAAATGGTTCTTTGATAGTGGAATCTTCTGAAGGAACAAGGAGGTTTTGGGTGATTCTAAGGCCTTGTAAGTAGATGGTAGAGCCAACTACGCTATTTTTTTTCTAAGAATTCCTAGCTGATTGGTTGGTGGTCTTTCATTGCCCCTTCTCACTAGGTGGGTTTCCTATGAGGCGGTTTTGATCTTCAAGATCTCTTGGTGTAGTGGTGTTGTAGATAAAAACATCCTAATAGCTAGGGTCAAACTATCATAGAGTGATGCAAAGAGTAAAATCTTCGTTTCCCAAAGTTCGATTTTGTTAGATACCAGATGTATTATAATAATAATAAACATAAATATTGCAGCAAGTACCAACAAAACAACAAAAGATAGAGAACCACAACACCAAAAATACTATCTTTATTTATAGAAATCCAAGTTCACTTGCCTCTTCGAGGGGGAAACCTCCAACAGAGAAGAGCTCCATTACAATAATTCTCAAGACAAGACTTTCCCATGCCTTCTACTTCTATTTATACTAATTTTTTCTTCTAAAGAGCCTTCTAGATGAAGATATTTCTAGAAGCAGAAGCTTTTATTAAGTCTTCTTACATTTGATTTGTTCACATTATTATATAGGCCATATTTACTAATGTCAACCTTTATCACATAGAAATAATATTATTCTACCTACTTGAGGGGTTAGCGAGGTTAGGTCCCTAACATGCCCTCCCCCCTCCCCCCTTGAAAAACAATTGTTTCCTCAAGGCTTGAGATGGGGAAATTGGTGCAAAATGGTAGCCGGTTCCCAAGTGGTATCTTCTGGTGGTGTATCCTTCCATTGAACTAAGAATTCCTTGATGCTGCACTAACAAAGGCGACACTCTTGTTGTTCCAAGATGACTTGTGGCTGCAACCAAATGAGTCCTTCTTCATCCAACTCAGGGAGATTAGTTTGAGTCTGGCACTTAGTTCCAATCACTTTCTTTAAGCATAAGACATGAAAGACAAGATGGAGCTTAGAGTGACTGGGAAGAGCCAATTGGTAGGCCATGGCCCCCACTCACTTAAGAATTGTATAAGGACCATAAAATTTAGGGGTGAGTTTCTAACAATATTCAAATATGAGTAGAGTTTTCTTACAAGGTTGCAGATGAAGAAACACCTAGTCCCCTTCAATAAATTGGTGTTTTGAACATCCATGATCTACTTTTTGCTTCTTGTGATTTTGAGCCATGACCAAATTTTCTTTGAGTGTACAAAGAAAGGTCATGAAAAATTTAAGAGTGTTGTCAACCTCTTGAACCTTAGAGACACCAAGAATGTATGAGAGAATCGATGGCGGATTTTTCCCATAGACCACTTCAAAGGGGGTCATGTGAGTGGCAATATGGTAATATGTGTTGTACCACCATTTGGAAAGGGGTAAACACTGAGCCCACTGAGTTTGTGGGTCAGATGTAAAACACTACAAATATGTTTCCAAACACTTGTTGACAACTTCAGTTTGTTCATCAGTCTATGGATGATAGGTGATGCTGACATGCAATTGGGTTCCTTGGATCCAGAATAATTATTTTTGAAAATTGCTGGTGAAAGTGGAATCATAGTTGGAGATAATAGAATGAGGCATGTCATGGATTTTGAAGATATTATCCATAAATTTTTGAGCCAATGTTGTTGTGGTGAATGGGTGTTGAAGAGCATAGAAATGAGCATATTTGGAAAGACGATCTACTACCACCATGATGACAGTCTTATTTCCCAATTTAGGCAAGCCAACAATGAATTCCATAGAAATATCCGTCCAAATAGTAAGTGGGATTAGGAGCGGTTTGAGTGTGCCTAGATCCTTGATAATTTTTCCTTTATTGTGTTGACAAGTATCAAATTCAACCACAAAGGTGTGGATGTCCTATTTCATACCTTTCTAGAAAAAAGAATGTTTGACTTATTCATAAGTTTTGCTAAATCCTGAATGCCTAGCTATGGGTGAAGCATGAATCTATTAAAGCACCATGGATTTAAGTTGTGACTATTTTCTTAAATACATATGTGCTTTGTATAAAATCTCTTCATTCTTCCAATAGAACCTTGGAGAAGATTGAGATTTGTGTTGCAATTGTTGGATCATGAGAGAAAGTTTTGGGTCTTGTAGCCGTTTTTATCGAACAACCTGAATCCAATTTGGTACAATGACGGAGAGGGAAAAGAGGGACCCTTCTTCTTCATACTTCCTGGAAAGAGCATCAATAACCAAATTTTATTTTCCCTTTTTGTAAATCATCTAATAATCATATCCAAATAGCTTTGTAACCCATTTTTGTTGCTATGGGAATGAAAGTCGTTGTTCCAAAAAATACTTGAGGCTCCAATGATTAATTTTAATTTGGAAGCGTTGCCCCAATAAATAAGGAATCTAGAGATCCACTACATTCACAATATAAAACATTTCCTTTTCATATGTTGATTCGCCCAAATGTCTCTGCGAAAGTTGTTTGCTAGTGAAAACCAAAGGTCGACCATCTTGCATGAGAAATGCTCCAATTACTTTCCCTGAAGCATAACATTCCAGGAAAAATGTCTTGGTGAAGTTAGGTAGTTCCATGATAAGATTTGTGCACATATCCTATTTCAAGGAGTGGAAGGATTGATCTACTACTGGATTCCAAGTGAAAGCATTCTTTTTAAGGAGAGCAGTGAGAGGTGCTGCAATTTTTCTATAATTTTGAACAAACTTATAGTAATATCCCATTAAACCCAAAAAACCGCACAAGATATTAAGAGTTTTAGGGAAAGTCCAATCTTGCATAGCTTCAATTTCCTTAGGATCCACCTATACGCCATCCTTGTTGACAATATGAACTAGGTACTCCACTTCCGAGGCTCCAAAGGCACATTTAGACTATTTGAGGAAATTTTTCTGTTGAGAGAGTAGATGTAGAACTTGATCCACATGGGAAATATGGGCTTGCTAAGTTTTACTATAGATGAGAATATCATCAATGAAAACTAAAAAAAAATGATGGATGAAAGGATGGAAGGCATGATTCATGAGACTTTGAAAAGTGGAGGGGGCATTACATAGGCCAAAGGGCATGACCAAGAATATAGTGACCCTCATGATTTCTAAATGCACTCTTATGAATGTGTTCCTCTTTCATATGTATCTAGTGGTATCCATAAAATAGATCAAGTTTGGTAAAGTGTTGAGCACCACTCAATTCATCTAATAGGCCATCAATGATAGGAATGAAAAAATTGTCTTTGATTATGAGTTTGTTGAGGATGTGAAATCAATACACATACACCAAGTGCCTTATTTCTTGAGTACCATGACCAAAAAATAAAAGTAGGGGTTGGTACTAGGACGGATAACACCTACTTCAAGCAAGTCTTGAACAATTTTCTCAATTTCATTCTTCTAGGCAAATGAATGACAATAAGGGAAAACATTGGGAGGAAGATTGCCAGATATGAGAGGAATGGAATGATCATGGATGATATGGAAGGGGGAAGTCAATGGGGAGTGGTAAAAAAAACTTGGTGTCGAGAGATTATAGATTGGAGGTCAAGATGCACATAGGGTATCTTAACTTCTTGAATGGAATGGAGTTGGGAAATAATTCAAGAATGTTGTACTGTGATGCCTTGGAAATTATACAGTTGTCCCTCCTATTGTAATTACATGGTTAATTCCTTAAAATCCATGAGAATTGAGACAAGCGTGCATAACCATTCCACACCTAGAATAATGTCACAATCACCCATGCCAATAACAAACGTATGAGATTTCATGTGGTATTAACCATTTTGGAGGTGCACATTTTCACAATGTTCCCCACATTTCATGGAACCACCATTCACAATCATGGTTTGAAAATTATTTATTGCACAGATATAGCAATTAACTTCTTGGGAAATGCAACAATGAATAAAATTATGGGTGCTACATGTTAAGTACCTGAATAGATCTGGAAAAATACTTAAGAAATAATCCTTAAAGTCAACAAGAATAAACCAAACCATTCAAAAAATATCCAACACAATAAATAGTCAAAACCCTTGAGGTAGGATAATACCATATATTAATCCTTAAGGAAGTATAACACTCCTCAAGCAATCCTTTCTTGTTACAATAAAAAATACACTTCACTATTATTCAATACATTTACTACACTTCTTTATATATCATTCTATCTATCTCCTATGAACATTCTAGAGAAGGAATATTCTAGTAGGTAGAACCTTTTAGAAATCCTTCTCACCTTTATTGTGTTCACACTATTACATGGGCCTTATTTAATAATATAGTGGACCTAGTCCACCTTACATTGAATGGAATCAACTAATAATACATAACCACATTCCCACTGGTTACCTCCCTAGGTACCCCATATTACCTCCCTAGGTATACTACATTCCATCCCCCTTCACATGTTTCATCCTAGAAACATGAGAAGAAACCATACAATATTACCAACTAAGAAATGTAGCCAAGTTGTACCAAGTACAACCATCCATCCATCCTAATGGAAGATGAACATGATGTCCAACTGCTTCCTTTCCACCATAATCTTGATCTTGATCATGCATGTGGTGCCATGCGATTGTTTCTCTATCTTGATATTGTCTTGTAGTACTGGTAGTCCTTCATGCACTTCTAGTGCCATGCTGGTTCATAATAAGTGTGTTTATGTTCATGCCCTATCCTTGATGACTGTTGTTTCTCTATATGGTGTGGATGACAATATACAACAACTGTAGGAATTGGTCATTTTTTATTCAACTCTACAACATGGGGTTCCTTTGAGTCAATGTTATCCTTGACTACTTGATTGCATCTTTCCTGGTTATTTGTTTCATCTCCTTCTGTAGACTCTGCCTCTGATTCCACTTCAGACTCTACAATAACTTATTTTCTTGTCCCTATGGGCCCTTCTTTCTTACTAAGAGACAAATCCTACAATGTAATTTTATTTTTCTTGTACCAAAGATTTAAAAACATCTTTTGCACATTTATATTAATTGTATGAATTGAGTCCATCCAAGGATATCCCAAAACAATATCCACATCATCCATATGTATAACATAAAAATATGAATGCAACACATATTTCTCCATTGTAATATTCAAATATTTAAAGATTTGAACATTTTCACCATCAACCTATGTTCTTTGAATATTCTTTTCATTAACTTGCAATCTATTAACCAACTAAGCATTGATAAAATTTTGTTGGCAACTAGGGTCAATAGGAAAAACAACATTTTCTTTGTGAATACAACCATGAACCTGTAATATAGAGTTTCCACATGAAAATAATCTCTTGGTGTTCTCTTTTTACCCCTTTTTAAAATGATACCACCTATCTAAAATTATTTTTTCCATTTCTTCATCAGAATGTCCCATCATCTTGTCATGGTCCAATGATTGCCACCATGTTCTAGAATCTTTTGTGAAACTATAGTGTATATGATATTTCCACTTCTCTTTATCTAATGACTTGTGGAACTGTATGAATGCTTTAATACTAGGTCCATCATATTTTCCAACAAGGATCATATTTCTTAGAGAAATTTTCAACAAAAACTAGGGTTTATAAATAACTTACTGAGAAAACCACGTGACTTTTTCCGAAAAAAGCCTACAAAATTTCCAAAATGAAAATGTTGATAACTTTACTTCCCAGACTTTGTTTCAGCCAATTTGTTTTACGAAATTGAGTGTTTTTCCGAGAGGAATTTAAATATCCAATTTTTTTTGTCAAATTATTCTTAAAAAGTTTTAGAATTTAATTTTAAGTGTGCCGCCCCTTTTTTTCCTTTTAAAAAATCTGCAAAAATAACCAAAACTTTCTTCCATTTTTTCGCCAAAGAAAGTGCTCTAATACCAATTTTTAATTACTTAAATAGATCTAGAAAGATTCTTCAAAAATAACCCTTAATCTCAACAAGAATAAACCAAACCATTCACCAAATATCCAACACAAGAAATACTCAAATCTCTTGAGGTAGGGTAACACATATATTAATTCTTAAGGAAGGATAACACTCCTAAAGAAATCCTTTCTTGTTACAATCACGATATACTTCACTATGTTTCATTAGATTGCTTACACTTTTTATATAGCATTCTCTCTATCTCCTATGAACATTCTAGACAAGGAATATTTTAGTAGGTAGAACCTTCTAGAAAACCTTCTCATCTTTTTTGTGTTCATACTATTACATGGGCCTTATTTAATAATATAGTGGGCCTAGTCCACCTTACATTGAATGGTCTCCACTATTATAACTATGGGCCCTTCGACCTCTCCATTACCTCTCTAGCTACACTACATTAATAATGGGGGGGGGGCGAATGGCCCATAGTGATAATAGTGGAGGTCATTCAATGTAGGGTGGACTAGATCCACTATATTATTAAATAAGTCCCACTATGGTAGTTAGATGTATTAATGTGAACATAAATGTAAGATGACTTCTTAGAAGTTTCCAGTTCTAGAAAGTTCCTCCTCTAGAATTTTCTTAGGTGGTTAGTAGCACTACATAAAGGGGTTCACGTAATGTAATGGAGGACAAGAAGATCAAAAAGTATTATATTTGGAGTGTGTATCTCATTAGGAGGTTTCCCCCTCGAAGAGGCAAGTGATCAAGAGATGATTCCTTCCATAATAAGATCCATTGTATGGTGTTTCCCTACCCTAAGGGTTTCAAAATAATAAAGTGGATATTTTTCTAAATTACTCTTGGATATTTTGTGGTGATTTTATTTTCATAACTTTGGTACTTAACAATTGGTATCAAAATGCTTTCTTCAGCCACGAAAATGGACTTTTCTTGTTTTATTTTTATTTTGCATATATTTTGAAGAAGAAAATGCGGGCCACGACAATACAGAAAAATCATGTAGTTTTTGGTGTAGAATTTGCAGACATTGGTTGTATATTTGATTTCCTCTCATAAAAAAAAAACATTTTTTATAAAAAAATTATCCAAATTGGACTCCATGAAGTGAAGTTATCATCATTTTAAAATATTAATTTTTAGGGTTTTTCTGCAGATGACTGCACTATTATTCTGATTTATGTAGTAGATGGGGCTAAATATTTCCAAAAAAAGGTACATATATTATTTACTCTCATAGTTTCGCCCAATTAAAAAATAAATTGTCTGAATCTGAGATCCGAAAGTGAGATATTGTTGATTTAAAATCAACCCTTTTTTGGTTTTTTCGTGACAACGATGGGACTGCGAATATCACAACTTTTGACAGGGTGCTTAGATTGTTACCAGATAAGTGCCATTGGATAGTGCATTTTAATATATTTTTTTTGGTATATTATATGTTGTGTTTCCAATGGTTAATCCCTTTCCACACCTCATGGAAATTCAACGACCTTTGGCAGAACTCCAGGCTGACATCAAGGCAACATTTCAAGAGTTCAAAGTTGAAAGTCAAAATATTCAAGGGATATATATTATCTAGACCATATACAATTACATCACGAGTGAATATACTCAAGAAAATTATGCTTGTTATTATTATGAGGACAAATGTGATGATTGGTATATGGATAGTTGTCATTTTTGGGATGCGGACGAATTTCATATTTTATATGATGATTGTACTCCACCTTATGCATAGAACATCAATGTGACAAATCCAAAGCCATTTATGACTACCAATGCCCAACTTGTCTATTCTACAATGGTATTTTTCCTTCCAGATTTATCTTTGACACTTTCCAACTATGTGGATGGATCTACATATTTTGATCCACATAATCATTGTAATTCTTTGGAGCATAATTTTCAGCTGGTTCCTAAGTTCCGATATCTTCAGCATGGAGTTCACATGAGTACTTGGAAATGGGACCCAGGTTTACAATGGTGATTGGAGTTCTTCAACATGGTGGCTCTTATTTCTACATGGGACCTTGGTTCTCTAGTCTACTTCATTACTATGGTCCACCCTTATCCATTGGACCCTGGTATATGGTTGTACACCCTCATAAAAAGCATTGAGGACAACACTTTCATAAGGGGGATGGAATGTAGTGTAGTGTTGATATCATTTAGTGCTTCCTTGTTTTCCTTCCACATTCTATCTTCCCTACTTCTTTTTTACATTTCTTTTCCCTCTTCTAAACCTCCCCTTATTTCCCTTCTTATTTTATCCCTTCTTCTCTCTCTTTATGGCTACTATACTTAGCCATATTTCAGTGATTCATGGGTTGGCAGGCTGGAATTATTTCATTCCACCCACTTGATCATCTCATGAGTTTGTTTTAACACTTAGTCCTTTTTCAGTTTTGTGGGTTCGCGGGTTCAAGCCTTTATCCTCCATTTTTTGTGACCTTCACTTTGCACCCCAACTTTTGTGATCTACATTTTGACCATCAACCTTGTCGTGGGTGTCGAGCTCTAAAGTATTTTATTCCTCTTTCATGCGAGTCCGACTGACCATTTGTCTATACTTAGTATTTTTTGATCATCTATACAACTACGGGTTTCTGGGTTCCCGGGCTGGAAAATTCATGAAAAGTTTTATGTTCAAACTCTCTCTCGTCCTTCCCCACCATTTGGTTTCTTTTCCTGATGCACACTAAGTATTTTTTAATGTTAACAACCTTTTTGAAAGCCCCAAAACAATCATCATTAATGGAAAAAGGCTCGAGGAATTACTCATTAAATCTCATTAAATATTCATTTGCCAAGGGATTAAATTATCATTATCTTTCTGAAAATATTTATTTGATATTATTATCCAGATGAAGAAATAATCCTGTCAACCTATGGAAGAATCAACTAAACAACAATTTTATGGTGATACTCTGAATATCTTTGGTCGTGAAGACTAGAAATTCTAGTGGCCAAGAGAATATTTTTATTATTCCTCTCCTCCTGTACAAAAAGATGTAATTTGGGCATCTGAAATTACTCATCCTGGGTGTGTTCCTAAGGTTTTTGATTGTATAGAACTATTTTCATGGTCTTTGGAAAAGTACATGCCAAGTCAAAGGATTATACAACTCTAGGATCATTCTCTGTTTTCTCTTTCACCTCAAGTTTTTCGCAAGATGTTAAAGTTGCCAAAGATGACACTTACTTTCAAAGGTGAATATTGCAGAGAATACTTGAAAAAAATAACAATGGTCTTGACCTCCTGTCGGAATATTTGGTGAATCCTGCATCTATCCCAACAAACATAAACATAATCCAGGTTGAGTCTTTTAAAAACCCTTATCAAGAAATTGGATGGTTATTTACCAGGTTGATAGGTTAGGAAAGCACCGCTTCTATCTCATGCATGATTTTATATATTATGTATTTTACAGTACAAGAACAAACCATTTTTTATTGGGGAAAACTCATTTCTATCCAAATCTCGTCCCAATTATCACACTATAAAAAAGACATAAATTCTTGATGGCCTCTTATTTGATATTTACTATTGTGCATTGTTGTCAATTCCCAAACTTAACCATCAGTAAGAGGGTGAATTTTGAAATAGATCCAGTTACCTTTTGGTATCAGGAATTACGGAGACATAAGACCCCTATGTTTTCTATGAATATTATAATAATTTTGTTTCTCTATTCAAAAATATTTTGTTGGGTGAAAACACTTCAAGGATATATGATCAAGATACAAGAATTTTAGAGAACAAGGAAACAATTTGATGAACAAGTGGAGATATTAAAGGGTTATTGTCTGATAAATTTAATGGCATAATTGAATATAATGAAGAAGAAATAGATAATTGTCTGGTTGATTATTCTATGAAAAATCAAGATATTGAGGAGGAAATACATGGAATTTCTCATGACCTAAGGGATTTAGAAGGTGAATTATTTAATATCAAAATCAGACATGAAATAAATGTTGTGCCAATGTAAAATTACATTGAATATTGGTTTAAGAAGGTGATTGATAAGTTAATGAAAGAAGGCCAAGAAATAACAGTTGGGACAGTTCCTGTAGCTGCCAACAAGGAAAATAAAAGGAAAACAACAAGAAAGTAAAAAAACGAGAGAGAACATCACATTAATTTCATGCTAATCACATCTTGCTTTCTTTATTATTTTTCCATCCAGTTACTCTGCTTCTTTGAATAGAAAGGTTTAACCAAAGTATGATAAATTCTTCCTGTCTTCTTTCCAGGTCTTTCTACTCTATCATCACCCACTATATTCTCTCCACGACTTAATTCTTGTTTATATTTTCTTTATGGTCCATGGAAGCTCCTATCCCAGTCCTGTGAACAAACAAATTTTAATTTCAAAGCTTTATAATAGAATTTATACTTCTCAGAATTCCAAGAGAACTAATTCAGGATCAATTTTGATTTTTTTTATAACTATGAATTTTGAGTATAAAAGATTTGAGATTGATCTCTCATTTTCTTTATTTGAGCTCCACATGTGTTTACTCTATTAAAGTTCTCTTATGTGTGCATACCATTTTATTTTATTTTTGTGTAATCAAAAATCATTTTTAACTTTGATGGATGTGAGGAAATTTTGTTTATCTTTTTCAAATATGTGAAATGTGAGGTTATTGGTCTTCTCTCAGGAATTCTCTTTAAAAATAAAAATTATATTTTCTATAACCTTTATATTTCTTTGAATATTATGGTGGACTTTCTAAAAGTCCTATATTATTTTAAAAATCTAGAATTCTAAGATTATCATAAAATAGAAAGGAGTACAACCTTTATAAAAACACAGGGGGATTTGTATCCCCGTGAGGTTTCCGTTTCGGTCTTGACAGATTCAAGCGTAAATATTTTTGGTGACCATACTAGGGAACCAACTGAAAATTTGAAATTTGGTTTAACATATTTCTAAAAATACATGAGTTTTCTCCAGGTTGATCAACCCTGCTTAGAAATTGGATTTAATAATCAATGAAGAATATTGAATCAACTATATAATTTGATAGTAACAATAGCTGAGACCATAGAATAGTTGGAAATATATTGGTAGACATTGGTCTAATAAGAAGAAAGAGAAATCATCCGAAGACAGAGGAGAAAGGAGCGAAATGACCGAAGAAATGAATTACAAGATCGAAGAGAATAAGAACAAGGTCATAATTGAAGCTGGACGAATACAAGGGACCTATTACCAGAAGTAAAATCAAAGCGACTCTATATTCTAGGAAGTGGAAAACATATTCTTGAAATATCTCCAGACATGGCAGGAAGAAATGAACAACCACGAGAAGAACCATGAAGAAAACCTCATAAAGAAAGACAAGGAGGTGGAGGAGGTGGTGGAAGAAATCACGAAGGCTTAATATTTGGAAATCGAAGAAGATAAAGATATCCCCCCCCTAAATATTCGAGGTGAGCAACATGACCTCCCTATTCTCCCTAAGGGTACATTGAAATAATTTTTGAGAGACGTAAAAATTGATGCCAAAATACACCTTGATGTATTTTTTTACGTTTGTGATTTTCATCGTGTTGAATATGATGATGTGATAGTAATTTTGTTTATTCAAACCTTATCAGGATGAGCCTATGAATGGTATATGAAATTACCCACTAGGTCAATTGGTTCATTTAACGACCTTGAAGCCATATTCCTGACTATGTTCTCTCCCCCAATTGCATATCATACCCTTCTCACTAATTTCACCTAGATTGGTTTGAGGAAGAATGAGAGAATAAGATATTTTAATCTCAGGTTCAATAAAACTCTGAGTAATATTCCAGAAGAAAAAATGCCGAAATACCCAGTGATACTTCATTGTTATAAGAATGTAATGCCCCCAAATGTAAAATATACTATCAGGACATCCCAGATGGATACCTTGGAGGAAGCAATGATTAAGGCCATGAAGATGGAATAAATTATGACTGAGATGGGTGCTAACCCCAAAATTATCCTGGGAAAAGTATAGAGGCAGCTGGGAAGCCTAAGTATTGATGATCAAGGATCCTCTAGTTCAAGAAAAAATGAAGAGAAAAATCCGTGACCAATCCAAAATCAAGCCACTGGAGGAGGGTCTTTTAAGGGAACCCTACCAAATGTGAAGGTAGACCATGTTGCGACACAAGAAACTAAGAACAAAATTGATATTGAACAAATGAATAGAACCATTGGGAAAACAAAAAAATGAGATAGCCATATTAAGAAGGGGTGATAATTATGTAGAAAATATAAGAATGTCGGTCCAAGAGAAAAGAAAAAATCCTCCCCAAGAAAATAGAGTGAGGTTTGGAAAAACTGATAATAAAAAAAGGGAAAGGTTTCCTAGGAAACCAATCCCAAATGCAACTATTCTGGATGATATATATGATGAGAAAATAGTTGAACAAGGAAATGATTATTTACCTGATGAAAGTTTTGAAACTGTACAGATGGACAGATGCGAGACATCCATGTATATATTTGAAGAAGGCGACAATGACCATGACTCACAAGAGAATGTTGCCCAAACATGAGCATTTGTAAATAAATCCAAAAATAAAGATGATTCTAAAAAGAAAAGGAAATAATTAAAGAAAAGGTGAATGAGAAAGAGAAAAATAAAAATGTGACAAATAACACTGGAAGCAAGAAAAAAAAATTGGTGTCAAAGCATCCCTAGATGAAATAAAATGTTGTAGAGGACTTGAATAAGCTGAGGATAACAACAAAGTTACCGACTTAATGAGAATTGTGACCTCAAAACGAGAACTCTGGCCCAAAAAACCCATATTTTTGCATTAAAAACAACAAAATCAACCCCAAAATAAAAAAGTGGTGCTACTAGTAGCACCATTTTTTTAAATGGGGTCAAAATTACAACATTTTTCAAACATGGCCTTCAAAGCTCAGATATTAGCTCAGAAAATCTTAAAATGAGCACCTAAAAAACAAGAAGATGTTTATGATTTTTTTTTTCTTTTCACAACGTTAAAATTTTAGATAATTTGAAATCATATTTTTAACACTTGGTACCATTAAAATCAAAACCTTAAAATCGACCATCAAATTGAAAAGTATTGCTATCGGTAGCACCCATTCTAAAATTGGGGTATGAAAATGACACATTTTTATATAGTGGTAAAAGAACTCATCATTATTGTAAACAAAATCATAAAATCAACCCTTAAATGTTTACTTTTTAAATACCATTATCACTCAAAGCACTAGGTAATACATAATTTCATGGAAATATCACAATATACTTTAAAAATTCAATGTCACTTTTTAATAATTTTTTTTCTTTTAATAAAAAAAAGTAAATACAAGTTACATTGAATGAAACATAAACTATTTCTTAAAAGTATTGTTATATTGTCCATATTCAAAACATATGAGCTAAGAAATTTTATTATCTTATCCATAATAAAAAACATATCATTCATAAAACATAACAAAAGATTCATAACTTCATGTAAGATCATATGTAAGTTCAATGCTCATTTCTAATTACCATACAAACATCATATGGATAAAAAATGCATAAAATGTTTCATACACTTATTCAGATTGACTCATGGTTTCTAAAATACCATCAGAATCTACATTGTCTTGATATGAATGATTGGATGATCCATACTCTTCTCTATTGTCAATGAAGGCACCATCTCAGTCTACATGCATGCCCAACATTTAAGATGTCAAATTCCTTTTATATCTACGACTGGGTTCAACATACTCCCATCTTGCATTTATTTCTGGTGGTAGAAACCTCTTGATAATCTTCGTTGTCTTGGACCAAAGAGTTTCTCTCTTTGTCAAATTGAAGTCATAAACAAGCATGTCAACATCATCTAATTTTAAGAGGTCAGTGTGACGACAATTGGTATTTTGACCCTTTCTTTTTCTCTTTATATTTACATGTTTCTCAACCACCATCTATGTCTTGTACACACCATTGAATGGGTGTGTACTTGTTGCATACCAATGCACTTCAATTGCAATAACACCATCATTTTTTTCTCAATCTTTATAAACTTTCCAATCCAGAATGGATAACCATGTGGATATTTAGTCGCTAAAATTGCAATCATTCTACCCTCCTTAATATCTTTTATTGAAGCCCTGTAAAGATCTTCCATGGCTTCACATTGTGCACATGACCTTCGTGAACCAATATACATTTCTCTTTCCTCTGCTTGTGTAAACTCAATAACACCTTGAGATTCTTGTTGAAATTCAACAATGTTTGTTTCATTAGATTCATTTGTCATATTGTTTGGCCATTGAAATGGAGTCTTCAACATTGTATCTTCGTTTGTTGAGCTTGAAATTATGTCACTTTGACTATTGAAAAAAGACTCCCACCAAACATAATCAACAACATCAAAGTACTCATATCTATCTTTAATGGAATTTTTTATTTCTTCCAGGCATTCAGAATAATCTACATTTCTATTATTTCTTCATGAATTATGGATTTCAATAACTGATTGTAAAAATAATAACTTTGATGCAAATATTGGGCGATCTCGAATGAACTTCAAAAATGCTAAACCTGATGAAGGCCCCTATTCTGTAGTAGTTAAATACTGTTTTCCCCATATAAGTGTTTTCACATCGATTTTTTTGAAATAAAGTTGATGTTGGAAGCTAATGTCATTAAGCTGCTCATTACATTTTTCTTCACGATGTGATCCCCAAATAAATCTTTTCATATCAAAAATTTCTTCTAATATATGAAAAAAATGCTCTAGAATGTATGCTTTCTCAATACATTCAATCAACGATGGTAGGATTCCAACATTTTTCCTCTTCAATGTTATTGAAAAATGACTAAACATTTGATCAATATGATCATGAGTGTGTCCAATAAGCAGGAACTAAATTTCACCTTTTGAAAGATTCCCATTTCAACAAGCATGCTTAGATATCCAAACACAATTTGATTTTTATTTTCACGACTAGTGTTGTCCAACTGTAGATAGAGAACTTGAGGAAGATCTCCAGACTAATGAGTGAGCACATGATGAATTATGGTGATGGTCATATTTGCATCATTATGAATATTTGGAGCTGTGAAGTAAACCCTTGGACACATTTTTCCATTGAAAACCATACAACCAACCAAGTGAAACTGAATGAAATTCTCTTCCTGTAAATTTTTGGGTTTACGAACAAAATGTGGTAGAAGTTTTTTATTCTAGTCCATGCCATCAATTATCATACCTAAATATTTGTATGGAGCATCATAACACTTCATCCAATGTTTGTACAACTTTTACCTTTCACTTGATTATTGATTCCGATGTTCTTGAAGTTCTTTGACTATGTAATCTGCACATGACATAAAATGAAAATATTGATCGTATGTTTTCATAGTTGATAACTATTCAATTTAAAAAAAAAAAAAATAGTAAATACATACCTCTTTCTACCCCTTTAGATTTATCTCTTATTGATTTAAGAGTAGCACATATACTACAAATCCCCATCCTTGACTTCTTAGGAATACATACATTGTTGAGTTGTTTCTTCCATATTCTTGTAAAATATGCATATGTAATAAAATTACCATTTCCTTCAACACCTTCAACATATCCTTTGTACAAGTTGTAGATTTCCCTCATTGAGAAATTATCTGGAATATGTATTGTGTCTCTATCTGGCATACACTCTCTATGTTTGGAAAGGAAATCACACATCCATTACAATGTAATGTTTGTTAATGGCCCACTCTCTCATCCATGATGTATCTTTGAATAAAATGAAGGATCTTTTTCCAACCTTGTCTAGATTCTTGATAGACGAAGATTACCAATTGAGTGATTTTTTTTGAAATACTTTCTGCAAAGTAAAATATTTCCAATGCGATAATCATATTATGTATTGGTGAATATCAGGCACCCCCATCATATATGAATTTTGCATGCTCTTATTCATTGAAAAATATGTCTTCTTTTTATCCAAGGAATACATGTGGTCCATGATTTTCAAACAATTATTTTGACAACATTCACTTGAAATCAATTCACTTATATAAATTGATTTAGTGAGAAATTATTTCCTAGACCTTGTATAACTAAAATGCTTTGGATTGATATAAAAAGGTATAATCCTAGTCCTATACACAATGTTTCTTTGCAATGTCTATACTATTTCATCATCCTCACTAGAAGGATTTTCCTTATCACCAGAAGGAGTATCAAACAAAACATTGTTAGGAGACTAAACTAGGGAATGTCAATCACCTTGATTTGTTGTAGCTGAATGATTGAGAACATCATCATCAACATAATCAGTTGGAGCAAAACCATCATCAACATTGTGTTCACCATTGACATAATCATCTTCATTTATTTCAAAATCTCCACTCGAGTGAAAATTTTCACCATCCTGCTTAGTGGCTTGAAAATATTCATTAGTATCTTGAAAATCCTTAATTGGAGGAAAATAAACATAAACATTGTTGCATTTTAATTTAATACTCAGGAAGGAGTGTCCATCAATGGCGTAATCATCTTCACTATTTTGAAAATCACCACTTGAGATATATTCTTCACCAACCTCATTACTGGCTTGAAAATCCTCACTTGGAGGAACATCTTCATTATCTTCATCGGTAACTGGAAAATCCTCACTTGTAGGAAAATCATCATCACCAACATTACTTCTTTTAAATTCCTCATTTGTGAAAGATTGTCCAGCATTTCCATAATCATCATCATTAATTTTAAAATCTTCACTTGGGGGGAATTCTTCATCATCCTCATTCATGCGTTGGAAATCCTCACTTGGAGGAAAATCTTCATCAGTACCTTCAAAATCCTCACTTGGAGGAAATTCACCATCATCAACATCGTTGTCTTTAAATTCCCCACTCAGGAAAAAGTGTTCACCATTGTCATAATCATCTTCACTACTTTTAAAATTTCTACTTGAGGGAAATTCTCCATCATATTCATTGGTGCCTTAGAAATCTGCATCGGTACCTTGAAACTCCTCACTTGGAGGAAACTTTTCATCCCAATCATTTAAACGTTTATCATAGTCTCCACTTTGATCTACATTTTGATTATTTTCATTACTATTAAACTGCTGAATAAATTTATCACCATCATATTTATCCTATTCATCATCGGTGCCTTCAAAGTCCTCTGATTTAGGACTTTCATGAGGAACATGTTGAATAAAATTGCTTGCACTATGATCAAAATTATGACTAGCTGAAAAATATGATGCCTCATTTTCATTACACACATTCCTATATCATTTCCTAGTCTCAACAGAAGAGGTATGCGAACAATTTGTTGATGTCTCAAAAATAAAATCTTCTTTATCTGACAAAGCCATCGTTTCACTCTAAGAACATAAAATCATACAAATTCTCACCCT
>JZKD02S0626866.1:94361-118929 GCA_000966675.3 Picea glauca | reverse complement strand
CATTACTAATCTAATATGCCCCAATTAAGGGGTAATGAGCCAATATTAGGGCTTAACAACATTCGGTAACCCAAACAACACCACTGTGAACTTGTAATGACCATACTTTGTTCTAAAGGTAGTCTTGCTGATGTCTAAATCTTTTATCCTTACCTAGTGATATCCCAACCTGAGGTCTATCTTCAAAAATATCTTCGCATCCTTCAACTAATTGAAGAGGTCATCAATCCTCGATAGAGGATATTTGTTCTTTGCAGTTACTTTGTTCAATTGTCTGAAATCGATACACAATCGCAGCGTCCCATCCTTAATCTTCACGAAAAAGATCGGGGCACCCCAAGGTGACACACTTGGGCGTATGTACCCCTTCTTTAGAATCTCTTCAAGATGTAATTGCAACTCTTTTATCTCTGGCAAACTCGTTCTATAGGGAGCTTTTGACATTGGAGCTGCTCCATGCATCAAATTTACTGAGAAGTCTATATCTCTTTTCAGAGGTAGTCAGTGTGTCTCCTGAAATATATCCTCAAAATCATTTAGTACCGCATGGTCTTATATCTTTGAGACCTTATCCTTAGGTGTTTCCTCTACATGGGCTGCAAATAATTGACAACCTTTTCTATAGCACTTCTTCAGCTGCATTGTGGAGATTTCTCTACTAGAAATAGCTATGGGAATTCCTTAGATTGTTTTCTGATTCTCTTTCTCATCTATGCAAGTGAATTCCTTGTTAGAATAGTCCAATATGACATGGTGTTGATCCAACCAATCCATCCCAATTAGACAGTCATAAGAACCTAAAGGAAGAACATTCAATTCAACATTTGTGCTCAGTCCATTCATGTCCAGAGGACAAGAATTAACCAAATCAACGACTTTCCTCTTGGTTCTTGTAGCTAGCTGCACTAACCAAGACTTTTCATGTTTTCTTCTCAACAAATTAAAAATTTCCACCACTCTAGGATCTATATAAATATGGCTAGCCCCTAAATCAATCAAAATAGTAAAGGGTTGATTGTTAATCATACCTTCCACTTTAATCATGTGCGATTGATATTCAACTTGCTTGTTGTCCAGGGCTACCTAGATCCTTGGAATTCTACTGCCCATGTCCTCCACTATTTCAACTTGCTAAACATTATGTACTCCTCTCACTTTTCCATTTTTATGGAGACAATCTATGTACTTGTGTTTCTCTTTACAGCCCCAACACTAAATGGGCGTCTGTCTTGGATTTTGTTCCACTACATTAGCCATTCTTGGTTCTCTAAACGATGGCTATCCTTGAGGAATGTTCTTGAAAAAGGGAGGTTTGTTTCCCTTCTTCCTATGATCCATCTATAATTTATTCTCATCTTCCCAAGCCTTCCATAAAGTAGGCTTCTCTCTCTACTTTTCATATAAGCATTTCTCTCTTCTTATCATTTTTTCCATAGTTTTTGGGTCATCATACTGGATCTTGTTCCCAATGGAAGGTGGAATTCCACTCAGGTACCTTTGAATCTTGACAGTTTCATCCTTGATGAATGGAACATACTTCAGTAATTCCAAAAATCTTCCCTCGTATTCATCCATGGTCATGCTTCCCAACTTGAGTTCAAAGAACTCTTTCATCTTTCTATCGTAGTATCTTTTAGTCAAGTATTTCTTCTCAAAAGACCTCTTGAATTCCTTCCAAGTGATATCTTTCTCCCTAAGGTGTTGGACCTGCACAAGATGATCCCACCACATGGATGTATTTCCCTTTAGTTGATACATTGCAATTCTTCCTTCTGCATGAGAGGGATAATTTAGCAGTTGGAAATATTTCCTCATTACAAGAAACCATGTTTCAACATCTTCCTCCTTCTTATGCTCTCCATAAAATGTAGGAAGCTTAATCTTATTCATATATCCCTTCAATTCATCCACTTCTGATCTCCTATGCTTTATGGTAGGAGATGGGTTGGAACTACTGTGCGTCCTTTTCTTGGAGAAACCCTAGGAGTGGCGATGGTGTCTACCCGCACTCCTTGACCTTCTTCCCTCATAAGTCTGGTGACTCCCTATTCTGATGGAGTCGCTCTCCTTCTCTAAATCCTTCTCTATTCTCTCCAAACTCTTTAACAGTTATGCTAAATTCACCTTGTTTTTCCTGAGCTTTTCTGAGATTTTTGCTATCCGCTCAGTGCGTTTTGGCATCTTTCTGCAATTTTTCAACGATTTTCATTATGTTTCCTTCCTTATCTATCTCTTCTCCATGCCCATTGGATTTTGATCCTTCAACTCCCAAGTGAACATCCATTCCTTTTGTTGTGTCCTCCAAACAGGAAGTAGTCCATGCCCTTTCCATTTCTTTTGCACCTAGTGGCATTTCTACTCGGTTCTCGCACTCACTAAAATTCTGCAAACACAATGTGCAGACAACCGAAATTTGTTTGGTCATTAATCCTTAACAAATTCCACAGATTTCAAAAAAAAATTGATTCAAGAAAATGTTCAGTTTCCATGAATTTTCTGATCTCTGCTCAGCTCTGCAGTACACTCAGGCCATAACCCTTTTCCTTTGTTTCCCCAGCACCACACAACCAAGGGTAGTGACCAAGCGCTATATCTACAAGGTTCTCTAAACGAAACTTTGGGGTTTCAGGTTTCAGGGTTTTGGTCCTAGAGGCTCTAACACTCACTTTCCTCTCCAACTCCTGACTTCCAAACTTTCGACCTTTCTCACCCCCGGGGCCACAACACAACTATCACCAACCAAGGTGGTGACATGTGGTGACCTTAAGAAACTACACATTACCTCAGGTGATGCCATCCGACCCTACTACGTCAAATTTTTCCTTCGGGACCCACTGGCACGTGGCACACATCGCCTGTGTCCTCATCAATCCCAGTGACGTCAGCCTAACCCAATACTTTGTCTCATCAAGAGGTCACATATTCTGGCCTCGGGAGTTTGTGCATCCACACATCTCACTTCTCCTGACAACTGATGTCTCGAAATGCTGACATTTTGGAGATCCTAATCTGACGGTCCTGACTTCCCCATGATCTGACGATTCATATCTCGTCGAGATTTTACATATCATGATTTCATGTGTCACGAGGTTGAAATACCTCCCACCTTCGTTCTTCCGATTCCCGAAATGACGTAATCCTTCCTGGACAATTAACGGTCCAGATCTCTCCTTGATCAAAGGTTGTGATCTAATCGTGAATTTGAGATTCGCGAATTCTCACAGAGTCACCCTTTGAGCTTTTTAAGTCACGAGTCAGAAAAATGCTGATTCCTCTCAATGTGTCCCTCCCAATGGACGATTCTGATGATGTCAAGGCTTCACGTATCATGATTTCCACACTCCTGTGCAACACAAAAAAATCTTAAACCTTATGCACATTTACTGGATCCAACGTCTGTTGGTCCACATGCTCAGATCTAATGGCCTAGATATGATCTCTTCTACGTGCTCTCCTTAGTGTTTGGACGTGGATTTGATGGTCCATATCTTCTCCTTTATAGATGATATACGACTCTAGTTTTATTCTACCACAAATCCTCCTAAGCTTCGTAACACGACCAATGTAACCCCTTGGCACTCAGAAACAATCTAAGGTTCGAAATAAGTCCTCCAGACACAATTTCCTCTCAAAACCTTGTGTCCAAAGACCACTTATCTGGCCCATCTAGGCTCAACGTTGAAAACATGGTGCTCTAATACCATATTGTAATGCCCCCTACCATCAACCCCCTTGTCGAGAAACGCTACTACGTGGAAACATTCTCATACTTATATATTATGCATTTAAATGAAATTAAATGGCTTAACCGAGCAAACATACAATTAATGCTAACGTACAAAATAATTCAATCAACAATAAACATCATCGCACCAAAATACATGATAATATTGTGAGCATCACAGACATGTGACGCAACCGGACTCCTCGGAGCATGATTGCTCTCACGGGATCTTCTCCTCTTGATTGGCCCAAAGAAATTCAAAGGTTCCTCTTATTCCCTGTCGGGAACTTCCCTTACCCACAACAACTCTCAAGTGACCTCCCTTCTATTTCGAGAAATCGAACTTCACGATTTCGCGAATCCTATGGTCGCGGGTTCCTTCCTTCATGATTCCTCGAAATTCGATGCGAGTCAGCATTGACTTCTCCCCTGCTATCGGAGTTCTCCCCATCGGGAAATCACTACTCGTGATGTCAACAAATTGAAAACTCCAATCTCCGAATCCCGATGTGCCGATTCTCCAATACATGTGTGGATTTGACTCCTCCACCTTCTATCCGTCTATCGAGATTTCGGATCTCGCGGGATCGCGAGTCCTGATGTCGATGGACTAGAGACTTGCCTTTTCCTGATCACCGATACTAAACCACCTGTACTCCACTAGCTCCTGTGGTCACACACTGCCACATCACTATCGGGATATCACTGATTGTGAATCCAACCTGCAAGTGTTCTCTGCCGTCGAGAACCCCGATTCTTTGATTCTCGGCTCCTCGGGATCTCCTGACACGTGTCTCACACAATCGATGGTTCAAATATTATCGGAGTATCTCTCTTCGCGATATCACCACTCCCGTTCCAACAACTTGGTGCTCCAACTCGCGATATGCCGATATGCGATGTCACATGTGATCTGACAGTCCCTGTGACTCCAGATCGATGACCCTACGTCTTCCCGAGCTTCGAACCTATGATTATTCACGTTGTAAACTCCTTACACCTTTGTATGATCTAACGGCCCTCGGATTCTCATGAAATCTCTCCAGGGGTTTTCAATCGTCCCTCTTTTCCTTAGATGTTTCCTGCGAGACGAAATCAAGTGCTTCCTTCGCAAAGAATTTTTCCCCCTCTCGCCAACCTGTGGCACTTCTCTCCCGCTTTCAACAACCGCTTCCTGTACCTATCTTTTCGTGATATTGAAGGCTCATTCCTCCTGAGCTTGTTCTCGACTGCACAAGTCCTTATGAGAACTGGTTGCGCGCACTCCTTGTGACAAATCTCCAACAACATCTTAGTGTTGAAGCTCTTCGACTCTCCGCTCTCTTGCAGTAGCAGTCTTTAAATATCCATGCTCAGAATCGCAACTCTGAGACTTAACTTAGCCTGCGTACACCTTGCACGGCTCTGGTGCAAAATCTTCACTTCTGAGGTGAATGGGGATAAATCTTTCTTTAATTGAACCCTGCAGTCACGCACTCCTTGCGGACAAATTCAACTGCAATCATTGCAGGAATTATCTGGTTCAATTAGAGAAACAATTGAAACACATTCACTCAATCCCTTAGACTTATACTTAGCCATAAAATCACATACACAGCATATAAAAGAAAGTGTATCACAGAAAGAAAACATTCATGAGCATAATATCACAAATACACAGAGAATAAAACAGACCATGAAATTGAATCAAATTTTTCTTCTATTAATTCAATCTGTACATGGGTGTTCTTCATACACTTCTCTGCTGCTCTTCTCTTCCTACTTAATAATAATACAATGTACAAAGTAGGGTGTCTATATCCATTTTCCCTCTCGAATTCTAAAGCTATCAAATCTACAATTAAATTCCTATCTACCAGCATTAACTTATTTTAAATGTCGTCTATCTACCTAAGGACGAGATATTAAAGGCTCAAGGTCCATTAAAATACAAGTGCACCATCTTTTAAATGGATCATTTAAGATTACATAACAGTTTCCAAGGTATTTTCAAAAATGTGTGCTAGCTTGTCCAGTTGTCCTCTGCTTCCACGCTGGTTTGCTTGATGAGTTGTCGATGCTCCTGCATCATACTCCTCATGTTGAAAGATTTCATGGGCTCCTGTCCATGAGCTCCTACATGGTCTGTCCATGCTTTCGAATTACTGTTTCGCTTTCTCAGCTGGCATCCTCCACTGGGTGATTCTTCCATTTGACCAGATACTTGAAGTATTCTTTTCTTCTGGTTTTCTTTCCCACTCTCTTGTCCAGTATGAAATCCATCTGAGGCTTCTCTGCAATCGGCATCTGCTTCTGCCACTGGACCACTGGCTGCTCAGTTTCAGTCTCTTCTTCTCCAGCTCTGTATGGGTATAAATCCGAAACATTAAATATTAGAGATATCTCGATGCCATCTGGCAACTCAATCTCATACACATTCTCTCCAAATTTCTTCAGGACTCTGCAAGGTCCGATTTTCTTCATTTTCAGTTTATTGTATGTTCCCCTTGAGAACCTTTCCTTCCTCAGATGTGCCAAAACTAGATCACCAACTTCAAACTAAAGTTGTCTCCGATGCTGATCTTCTCTGCGTTTGTACTCATGATTTGAATCAACCAGTCGCTGCTTCACCTTGCTGTGAAGTTCTTTCATCACCTCAGCGAATTCTTTTGCACTAGCACTGCTAGTAGAAGTCTGTTCTAACACCCTGAGTTCATAAACTCCCCTTGGTTGTGTCCCATACACAATCTGAAATGGTCTCTTCCCTGTACTCCTGTTTACAAAATAATTGTAAGAAAATTCCTCCTGTGGCAATATGTTGTCCCAGCTGCTGTGGTGCTCTATCACCAAGCTTCTCAATAAATCTCCCAGACTCCTGTTCACAACCTCCATTTGTCCATCTATCTACGGATGATAAGAAGAACTAAATGCCAAGTTAGTTCCTAGATTCTTCCATAGCGTCCTCCAAAAATTCCCTATGAATTTCGTATCCTTGTCTGATACAATGCTTCTCGGCAATCCATGTAGTCGAATGACCTCCTTGAAAAACAAATTCGCGATGTGAGTCGCATCACTAGTTTTCTGGCATGGAATAAAATGTGCCATCTTTGAAAACCTGTCCACCACTACAAAGATGGAATCAACTCCTCTTTGCATCCTCGGAAAACCCAACACAAAGTCCATGCTTATCACCTCCCATGGTCTCTCTGGTATGGGCAATGGCTGATAGAGACCTGCATTCTGTTTCCTCCCCTTGGAATGCTGACAAATTCGACACCTGTCAACAAACCTCTTGACATTTTCTCACATGCCTGGCCAAAAATATGATTCGCTCAATTTCGCAAAGGTTTTGTCTTGCCCAAAATGACCTGCCAAGCCTCCACTGTGCTTCTCTTTCAAAAAGTTCTCCCTCATGGAGCAATTCGGAATGCACATTTGATTTCCTCTAAACAACAATCCCTCCCGTATCATATAATCTATCCAAGGACTCTGATCTCTGAGAAATGGATTCTCAGCTGCTTCATACGCTTCTTTGAAATCTGCATCACCTGTATACATGTCCTTAAGGTTTTCAAAGCCCAAGGTTTTGACTCGGAACTCCTACAACAAAAAACACTTTCTGCTCAAAGCATCAACCACTTTGTTAGCAGTTCCTGAAATGTGTTTAATTACAAATATAAAATTCTTCATATACTCTACCCATTTAGCATGTTTCTGATTCAACTTCTCTTGTTGACTCACAAACTGCAATGCATGATTATCACTATATAATACAAATTCCTTGGGTATCAATTAATGCCTCCACTTCTTCAGTGCTTGTATGATAGCATAAAATTCCTTATCATACGTGGAGTATTTCGGTTTTGCTTCATCCAGCTTCTCACTGAAATATGCAACCGACCTGTCTTCCTGACTTAAGACCGCTCCTATGGAATATCCGTTGGCATCGCATTTCACTTGAAATGTATTCTGAAAATCTGGCAACACCAACACTGGTTTCTCTATGATCTTTCGCTTCAACAAATTGAAGTTTTTCTCAGCCTCTGCTATCCAATAATTTTTTTTATGTTGCTTCTTGACTGTGTCCATCATCGCTGCGCTAATTCCACTGAAATTCCTGATGAACTCTCGATAGAAACTAGCTAACCCATGGAAACTTCTTACCTCGAAAACATTTCTGGGTGATGGCCAATTCTCTATCACTTCCACTTTACTCAGATCCATTTTCAATTCATTCGCCTATATGACAAAACCCAAGTAAATGAGCTCTGTCTTCATAAATGAAGATTTCTTCATGTTGATCAACAACTTCTCTTGTTGTAGCTTCCTCATCACAATGGCCAAATGTTTCAAGTGTTCAGCCTTTGTCTTACTGAAGATCAGTATGTCATCCAGATATACAACGATGAATTTTCCGATGAATTTCCTCAGGACTTCATTCATCAGCCTCATAAAAGTACTCGGCGCGTTTGTCAAGCCAAACGACATGACTAGCCATTCGTACAAACCTTCATTTGTCTTGAATGTCTTCTTCCATTCATCACCTTCCCTCATGCAAATATGATGATATCCGCTCTTCATATCAATCTTTGAAAAATAATTTGCCCCAATCAGGCAATCCATTAGATCATCCATTCTCGGCAGTGGAAATCTGTACCTGATGGTAATTTTATTTATCGCTCTTGAGTTAGTGCACATTATCCAGCCTCCATATTTCTTCGGACTGAGCACTGTTGGAATGACACATGAACTCAAGCTTTCTCTGACTAATCCTTTGTCCAACAAATCCTGGACCTGGTTCTTAACCTCCTCATTTTCCTACGGTGTCAACCTGTACGTAGCTTTGTTCGGCAAACTCGCTCTTGGTATGAGGTCTATGTGGTGAATCACACTCCTCATCGGTGGCAACGAATGAGGTAATTCATCCACGATGATATCAGCGAAATCTTCCAGCAGTTCCTTAATCTCTTCTGGTAAGTCATCCACTCTTGTGCTAGTCAGAACAATGCTCGGTTTTCTGACAACAAAGAATTGTGGATCTTCTTTCTTCTCCATCTCTATGAGAAGTTCCTTCCCACTCATTAGAAGTATTGTATTGCTCACTTCCGGATTCACCTCCTTATCCTTTATCAGAAGAAACCTGTGTGTACTCCCATCCTTCTCCAAAGTATATGTGTTCATCCTCCCATCATGAACCACATTTCTGTCATATTTCCATGGTCTACCCAACAATAAATGACATACATCCATGGGAATAACATCACACAAGATTTTATCATTATACCCACCTATTTTAAATTCAACCAAGCATTGTTTCGTAACACTTACCTGGTGTCCTTTATGTAGCCATGAAACCTTGTATGGACTCGGGTGATCAGTTGTCTCTAGCTCTAGTTTCTCCACCATCTCGGTTGAAACGAGATTATCTGTGCTTCCGCTGTCCACAATCACCTTGCATTTCCAGCCCTTGGTCTTGCAAGCTATCCTGAATAGTCGGCTCCTCTGAGCTATGTCCTCCACCTCCTTCTCGGGTGTCAAAAGGACTTTATTCATTCTGAGCGATCTTCCGCCTTCTGCATCTTCATTGATCTCAGCATTACGCATCTGAGCTTCTGCGATGTGAGCTTCTCCAACGTCCTTATTTTTCTCTGGACACTCGAACGACTTGTGCCCATTCTTCCCACATGTGAAACATGTGATTACTCCACCTCGACCTCTTCCTCTACCTCGAGTATGAGGAAAAGTGTTTGCGTCAGCATAATATCCCTTTTGTTCATTATGCTGCGTCCTCTGTTCAACATATTGTTGTCCTCGCTGTGAGGTTCCACCTCTTTCAACCTTACCCTGAGGTTTCTTCCATTCCTCCTTGGGTTTATGATATTTATCCTAGGAAACTGCCTTGCCTCTGGGCTGACTCCTGCCTCACCCTCGCTGACTTTGCTTACAGCTCAGATTTTCCTCGGCTTTCAGAGCCATCTAATAAGCATCCTCCACCATCCTGATGGTAACCATGCTTAATTCATCCTGAATTTCATATCTCAGACCATTCAGATATCTGGCTACTTTCTCATCATCGCTCTCCCGATGAACTACTCTGATGTTGAGCTTGTAAAACTCCTCGGTATACTCCTTTACCATCATCAACTTCTGTCTCAGGTTCTGCATTCTCCTAAACAAAGTGATCTGATAATCCCTTGGGATGAATTTTGCCTTGATCTTCGCGATGATTCGATCCCAGCTTTTGATCTTCTGCTTGCCTTTGCAGCGTCTGTCAGCTTGTAGCTTGTCCCACCACAATGCTGCATGTCCTTTCAAGCGCGTAACAGCATGCCTGACCTTCTTGTCCTCTTCGATATCCTCATAGTCGAAGTAGGTGTCAAGAGCTCGGATCCAATCCAGTAGCTCCTCTGCATCCAGACTCCCCTCGTAGACTGGAATGTCCATTTTCGCTTTCGCACCCATTCTGTAAATGGCTTTGATCAAACGCTCAGTTGATGCATCCTCTACTATGGCCTCTTCTTCATGTCTAGCTTCCTCTTCAACTTCGGAATCACTAAGATCCCATGCACCAACTCCGCGTCTCTGCGCTGTCTCCATCTCCTTGAGTCTTGCTCAAAGATCTCTCATCTGCCTCTCCATTTCTGGATTTCCTGCCGGCCTACCTCTTCTTCTCACCTCCCTATCTTCCGGGTCAGGTGATTGTCTCTCCCTTCTCGATGGCATGGTGAATTTTTCTTCCTCCCTGTTACAGAAAACAAAGAGTCACTCCCGCTCTGATACCACTCTGATGCAATCGGACTCCTCGGAGCACGATCGCTCTCACAGGATATTCTCCTCTCGATTGGCCTGAAGAACTTCAAAGGTTCCTCTTATTCCCTATTGGGAACTTCCCTTACCCACAACAACTCTCAAGTGACCTCCCTTCTATTTCAAGAAATCGGACTTCGCGATTTCGTGAATCCTATGGTCGCGGGTTCCTTCCTTCATGATTCCCCAAAATCTGATGCGAGTCAGCGTTGACTTCTACCCTGCTATCGGAGTTCTCCCCGTCGGGAAATCACTACTCGCGATGTCAACAAATTGACAACTCCAATCTCTGAATCCTGATGTTCTGATTCTTCAATACATGTGTGGATTTGACTCCTCCACCTTCTATCCATCTATCGGGATTTCGGAGTTTGCGGGATCGCGAGTCCTGATGTCGATGGACTCGGGACTTGCCTTTTCCTGATCACCGATACTAAACCACCTGTACTCCACTAGCTCCCGTGGTCCCACACTGCCACGTCACTATCGAGATATCGCTAATCACGAATCCAACTTGCAAGTGTTCTCTGTCGTCGAGAACCCCAATTCTCCGAGTCCCAACTCCTCGGGATCTCCTGACACGCGTCTCACAAAATTGACGGTTCAGAGTTTATCGAAGTATCTCTCTTCACGATATCACCACTCCCGTTCCAACAACTTGGTGCTCCAACTCGCGATATGCCGATATGCGATGTCACATGTGATCTGACGGTCCCTGTGACTCCAGATCGACGACCCTACTTCTTCCCGAGCTTCGAACCTCTGATTATTCACGTTGTAAACTCCTTACACCTTTGTACGATCTAACGACCCTCGGATTCTCATGAAATCTCTCCAAGGGTTTTCAATCGTCCCTCTTTTCCTTAGATGTTTCCTGCGAGATGAAATCAAGTGCTTCCTCCGTGAAGACTTGTTCCCCCTCTCGCCAACCTGTGGCACTTCTCTCCCGCTTTCAACAACCGCTTCCTGTACCTATATTTCCGTGATATTGAAGGCTCATTTCTCCTGAGCTTGTTCTCGAATGCACAAGTCCTTATGAGAACTGGTTGCGCGCACTCCTTGCGACAAATCTCCAACAATGTCTTAGTGTTGAAGCTCTTCGAGTCTGCGCTCTCTTGTAGCAGCAGTCTTTAAATATCCATGCTCAGAATCGCAACTCTGAGACTTAACTTAGCCTACGCATGTGTTGCACGACTCTGGTGCCAAATATGCACTTCTGAGGTGAATGGGGATAAAGCTTTCTTTAATTGAACCCTACAGTCATGCACTCCTTGCGGACAAATTCAACTGCACTCCTTGCTGGAATTCTCTGGTTCAATTAGAGAAACWATTGAAACTCATTCACTCAATCCCTCAGACTTCTACTTAGCCATAAAATCACATACACAGCATATAAAAGCAAGTGTATCACAGAAAGAAAACATTCATGAGCATAATATCACAAATACACAGAGAATAACATAGACCATGAAATTGAATCAAAGTTTTCTTCTATTAATTCAATCGGTACATGGGTGTTCTTCATACACTTCTCTACTACTCTTCTCTTCCTGCTGAATAATAATACAATGTACAAAGGAGGGTGTCTATATCCGTTTTCCCTCTCGAATTCTAAAGCTATCAAATCTACAATTAAATTCCTATCTACCAGCATTAACTTATTTTAAATTTCGTCTATCTACCTAAGGACGAGACCTTAAAGGCTCAAGGTCCATTACAATACAAGTGCACCATCTTTTAAATGGATCATTTAAGATTACGCAACAGTTTTCAAGGTATTTTCAAAAATGTGTGCTGGCTTGTCCAACTGTCCTATGCTTCTTCACTCGTTTGCTTGATGAGTTGTCGATGCTATTGCATCAACATGCATTTAAAAATTAAATTTAAACACATGCATATACTTATGTTTGAAACTGTAGTAACTCCACCAACCACGTGCAGACCTTCCACGAACCTCCCAGCCTTATACCTCACTTCTCTTCACGCTCAATAATGGGTCTCCCCCGAGATGGGACTAAGCTCCACCCAAGGCAAGGGAATCCTAGGCTAGGATGAGGTTACAAGAAAACTTCACAGAGCAACCAGAAGGATTCTCCCTAGGAGCCTTCTTACACCCACTACTAACAGACTCTCATTCTCCACATGCCTGTTCCGCCCGAGAGTATACACCTTCATAAGAACAGTCCGTCGATGCTTCAACTCCCTCTATGTGCCTCAACAATAGGCCAAATCAGGAATTCTCGGAGCTCCATAGTTGGTGCTGGACTCACTCTAGGAGAAAACCACCTCCCAACAATCTCTCTCACCTAGAGAGAGATGCTGATAGGCCTGGCAACGTGCCTCTTCTACCATGGGTCTGACAACCCGGTTCTTCAACCAGTCTTCAACTCAATTCCCGCAAGTTCAGGATGAAAATAGCTATTGGCACAGGGGTAGACCTAGGGTTCAACTCCAAGAATGCACCAACAAACCCTAACTATGGACCCTTTCAACAACACCTGTGAGGCAGATGCAGTCTCACCCGAAGTAGCTATGAGGGGGTTTTGGGATGGAGATGTCTACAACCAAAGGGGATATCAAGTGGATCTAGTACAAGAACAATACAACATTTATATATCACTTACCAGCTCAGATCTACTCTGCACAACTATCTATCAGATCTAAGACAGTAATGCAATAGTAGTATATCAAATGGAAAAGAATAGAGCTTCAATCATACATAACACAAGATATACATGATTCACCCTCTCTCTAGGGTTACATCCACATAACTATTATTTATAATATATTAAGATAAATCATATAGTTCTTGTCTGTGCTCTCAGCTAGAAGATCTTCCTTCTTCTCCTCTTTGTCTCTCCCCTTCTTGCACACCAAGCTACAGGACTGATCTCCACACCTAGCTAAAGATCTTACAATACTAGAAGGATTTTACACTTAATAGTTCTCTCTCACATAACGATAATCACTCATGACAATAAAAAAACTAGAACCAACAATACCAACCAACCATACCAGGTCCTTTAGACCTCTATTTATACATTACAATAGTTTTCAGACACCTTTAGATTAAAACCTAAGTGTCAAAACCGTAGATACCAAAACCCTAGGTGTCTAAAACCCTAGGTCAACTTGACCCATTTTTTTAGGTCTTCACCATCCTATCTTTCCTTCCTTTTCATGCAGTGCTCCAAAGCATCCAATGATGGATTTTGCTGCTTGTTGAGTTTTCCACGATTTGTCTTCCTTGCTGATTTGTCATCCTTGATCTCCTCGTCCAATGACTTGCTTTCTCTTACTTCGCTCCATTTTTTCTTCTCTTTTTCTCATGTCAACCTAGTATTAATCACTATGTCTTCTGCACAGTTCGTATTTTGCCTTTTCTTCCTTGACCTTCACTTTCTTCCATAACCAAGGGACAACAGGCCCCCAACACTCACCTGTGACTTGTCCTGAGGCAGTTCAGATCTAATCCTTCTGTTTTACTTCGACTTCAGACTGCGTGGGGAAGCCTGTGCTTTCTTCTCCATGCCTCCCTTCTTTCCTTGTGCAGATTGTCTTTTCTATGTCTGGTACCTTGTTTCAACTGCACCTGGTACCTATACTCTTTTCCTCATGCTTTTACTGAGATCCACAAGGCAGTTGGTTGTCATAATACAATTTCAATCGACTCCTGTTCACCAACCCTTCCTTCCATTCTCCATTCAAAGTCTTCAACTGCGCAAATCCTCCTTATGTAACATAGGCAAGTTCGTATGGTCCAAGCCAATGCGTTTAGAACTTTCCTGGATGCTTCATGAACTTGCTTTCATATACCAATACCAAATCACCTTGCTTAAATTCCCTCTTCTTGATGTTCCTGTCATGGTAGGCCTTCTCTATGTTCTTTTGTACCTACTGATGGAATCCTGCAATAAATCTATCTTCTTCTAGTTCTACCAACTGTGTGAGCCTCTCTTGAATAGCGCTAGTGTCACCCATACCTGTAAAGGAAATGATTCTTAGGCTTGGTACCGAATATTCCATTGGGACAATGACTTCTAGACCATAAACCAACTTAAAAGGGGTCTGCATTGTTAGCTTCTTGCAAGTGGTTCTATAGGACCATAGTATTGTTGGTACTCTCAAATCCTATTCATCCCTGTTCACATTGAAAATATTCGTCAGCATTGTCTCCAAGATCTTATTGATTGCTTCAACTATCCCATTCACTTTTGGATGGTAAGGCATGCTCTTCTGATGGTGGACTGCAAATTCCTCAGTCAAGGCTTCAATGTTCTTATTGATGAAATGTGTTCCTTGATCGCTCATAAGGGAATTTGGGCATCCAAACCTGGTTATGATGTTATCAAATATGAAGCGTGCAACTGTATTTGAACTACAGTCCTTAACTGATCTTGCTTTGGCCCATCTGTTCAAGTACTTTGTCGCAGTGATTATGTACCTTTCTCTTGTGCGCTTCCTTGGTGGGTTTATAGGTCCCACAAAGTCTATGGCCCATTTTTCAAATTCTTTTAGGGTCAGTTGTGGTTTTAAAGGAATTTCACCTCTTCTGGACGGTTTCCCAACTCTTTGGCATACATCACAGGCTCTGTAATAGTCCTTAGCATCTCTGTGTAGGGTAGACCACCAAAGGCTAGCTCTAAGAACCTTCTGTTCAGTTGCTTTCCCTACATAGTGTCCTCCTGCGATGCCTTCATGAGCTTCAACGATGATCATCGGTTGCTCTGCCTCCATAACGCAGCTCCTTAATATCTCATCAGGTCCCATCTTGTATAGTTGTCCAGTTATGAGTGAAAAGTCTGTAGTGTGCAGTAATAGTTGTTTCTTCTGGGTAATTGTATATTCACTAGGTTCCATTCCTGTTGACATGAAATGGACTATCTATGCAAATTGATCATCAATATTTCTAATGGCTAGCAACTGTGCATTCGACAGTGTATCCTCCTGACTAGTAGGCTCTTCTCCATGTTCTAACCTCGACAAGTGGTTAGGACCTTTGTTCATTCTTCACGGATTAACCACGATTTCAAAATCACATTTCTAAAATAGAAGAAGCCATCTGCATATTCTCCCCCCCAACACTGGCTTGTTGACTAGGTATTTCAGTGCAGAGTGATCAATAAACATTTTAAAGTGTCCTCCCAACAAGTAGTGGCAGAACTTCTGCAGTGCATACACCATAGCTAACCTTTCTCTCTCAGTAGTGGTGTAATTAGTCTCAGCTGTTGATAGCTTTCTGATAGAAAAGGATAACAGGTGGTCGATGTCTCCTATTCTCGGTTGTGCTAAAACAACTCCTAATGCAATGGAAGATGCATCGACATGTACATGAAATTCCTTGCTCCAATCTAGAAAAACCAGAATAGGCGCAGTAACCATTCTCTGTTTCAGCGTGTCGAAGCTCTATTGGCATTCTTCTGTCCAGTTAAACTAACAATCTTTCTTCAAAAGCTTCTCCATGGGTGAAATAATCTGTACATAGTCTTTAATGAACTTCCTATAGTATCCAGTATGTCCCAGCACAGTGCATAGATGTTTGAATGAAGTAGGAGGGGGCATATCAACTATAATGGAAATATTATATGGGTCTACCAACAATCCCTTCTTGCATATGATATGGCCTAACAATACTCCAAATGGTGAAAATAAAATGTATTTCTTCAGGTTTAAGGAAATCTGACACTGCCTGCACTTGTCCAACATTAGCCTTAGACATTCAATATGATTTTTCAATAAACTAAAAATAGTCCAGTCATCAAAGTATGCTTCTAGAAATTGATGTAGAAACTCCTTGAATGCTTTGACCACAACCTTAGAAAAGATGGTTGGTGAATTCTTCAATCCAAACAACATCACTGTATACTAGTAGGATCCGCATTCTCTTGCAAATGTGGTCTTATGGTGATCTTCCTTGGCAATCCAGATCTGATGGTATCCTGAAAATCCATCCGTAAAAGAATATACCTCCTGGCCTCCTACATTATCTAACACTTCATCAGTGAATGGCATAGGGAAGGGCTCATGCAAACAAGCATCATTCAACTTCCTGAGATCTACGCAGATCCTGATCTCTCCTGTCTTCTTGTCTTGTACCACCATAGGGATACTCCATTCTGACTCTTTGACAAGTTCTATGATCCCTAATTCCAACATTCTATCAAGCTCAATATTCACTTTCTCCTTATATTTAGGGTTCAATCTGTAAGGTATCTGTTTGACTGGTCTAACATCTGGTTTTAAAGGGATCCTCATCTCTCCCGTAGGCCCTTTAATTCCCTTCATATCAGTGAACTTGTTTGTAAACAAGTCCTGATATTCATGCAATAAATCTGTAATCTTGTCAATAGTGGAAACATCCCAATAGTCTCCAACATTGGCAAGCTTTAGTGTTTTCTCTGTTCCAATATTGAATTTCTTGATCTTGATCGACTTTCCAATGAAAGGTATATCAACTCCTGGTCCTTCTATGTCTCTTTGGACTTCTTTTTTGGTGATGTTCACCTTCCTAGGATCATCATCTTCATCAACATTGATATTGTAATGGCCTTGTAGTTTCTGAAGAGGTGTAGTCCATTCATCCTCTTCTTGCTCCAAAGGGAAGATAAGTTCCTCCTCAAACACTTTATGTCTTACAATCTGTAATACTTGGTCCACTGTAGGATATTGGATTTCAAATAAGAAGTTAGTTACAAAGTTTTGGATCATATCTTCCCAATCTATAGTGATGAGGTGCAGTTCTGCTTGAAGGTACCAATTGATAGGGGTTGTGTCCAGTGTGTTGATGAATTTATGCACCCACTGCTCTTGAGGAATGTTGCTCTAGGCTTCCTCAGAACTTTTCACATGGTCTTTCGGGAAGCTTTGACCTATGTGTCTAACTTCGTAGCCTTCTACTTGCTTTGAGAACCATGTTGTCATTAAGGTGTGACATTGTACCCAGTCTGTAATGTTGTGTTTGTGTGTCCCCCACCACCTTGTTGGAGTTGATTTCAGGGCCTCATCCAATACCAACAATATTTTTTGTGTTGGTACACTTTTTTCAAAGTCCAAAAAGAATGTTTCTAGAGGATTCAGACCATCAAAGGTGGGTAAGTTACTTAGTGCTGTGCTAATCCAATGAACTTCTCTAGTTAATCTAGCACATCTCTTTGTAGATACTTCATACATTTTTTTCTGCCACTTCTCCAGTGCTTCTTATGAATATTATGAACATGCGCTGTCACTTCTCTAGCTTAGGTTCCCATCCACCGTAGGGTTAATGTAATCATGTTGTTTGGCTATTAATTTGTATATGTTTTCCAGTTCATATCGACTGTCTTCTTCTCTAATAGGCTCTGTGTATCATTGAAATTCATCGAGATCTAAGGGTTCAATGACCCTAAGGTCCTCTCCTTCAAATGTCATTCATATTTTCTTTAAATAAACCACATTGGAATTATTGAAATCCCAATCAATTCCTAACAACGCAGGGTAAGGACAACTATCATCAACTATTTCAATCACCTCAAAATCTGCAAACATCCTTACTCCATTGATGTCCATAGGGACATGTTCCAATCTTCCTAAGGGATTATAGCTTGTTGATTAGCCATCCTAAGACTAATAGGGGAATAAATCAACTTCGGTTTTCCCATCAGTTCCCAGGTCTTCTTCGTCATGACATTTACTTTCGACCCTAAGTCGAGGACCACATAATCTATATCATACTCTCCAATTTGAGAATTAAGGTGTAGTTCTTTATTTTTACTTCTCCTTTTTGAGACTTGGTGTACTTCTCTATTTAATAAGGGATCTATATTTCCTAGCTCATATTGTCTGATTAAATTTTGTAGCTCTTGGACAACGCTTTCATCCTAAATCAACTTAATGCAAGTATATAAAAATTCCATGAGCTTGCTGTCAAACAATTGGCTTAGGTTGATGGATAGTTGGTATGGATTGTTGGTTACCATTTATGTCAACTATTGGAGAGTGATATTGTAGATTGATGTCAACCCTTAGTGATTGATGGAAACCCTTGGAGAAAGAATGGTAGCGAATTCCAATAGCACAAAGGTTTGGGTAATGGACCTAAGTTTGTTTGATGTAAATATGACTCATTATTGTCTTGTCATGGTTGATAATAAGTACAGATGAATAAACTCCAAAGTAGTCCCCTTATGGTGAAATCCCTCACGGGAAGACACTTTGCAGATTGACTTATCCTAGAAGTATGGTTAGAGAATCCATGCTTATTTTTGGAATAATGAGATGAAGGTTAGTGAATTTTTCAGTGAAACTATCCTATATGGATAGTTCTTTTCATGCCATTTCCGGTGGTATGTGGAGTGTCACATAACTTCTCATGGTTAGAGAGTTATGGCCATGAGAAGTTGGAGAACCCAGGTTTGGGTAATGGAACCATGTTTTTTTGATGGATAACGGTATGAGTTTTGATATATTTTAAGGTAATACTATTCTATATGGATATTACATGTCATTCCATTTCTAGTGGTATGTGGAATGCCACATAACTCCTCACGTTTTGAGAGTTATGGCCTTACGAGGTTGGAGGACCCTCATATGTCATCTAAAAGCCTGAAAAGGTCAAAGTAGTCAAAGTAGTTTAAGAGATATTAAAAGGTAAATAATAAAGTGAAGTGATGAGTGAATACAAAATAAATTTAATGGAGAAATTAGAAGTGGTTTAACCCTAAAATAAGGAAAGTGGGCAAAGTGACCTAGAAGATGTTTTTAAGGAAGTTACGTGGAGAATATAAATAAGAGGAAAGGCTCTCTCATTTTACATCACACTTGAGAATATTGAATATATATAGGTGTCTGAGGTAACCAAAGGATATCTAAGACGAATTTCTGAGGGAAGGTGAAGAAAACAAGGCCGAAATTCAAGGAAGGATAAATTATTTTGAGGATGCTTTCTAAGGTATGTTATTTACAGGTCATCTCACCATTTTCGCAATAATCATTTTTATAGAATGACTCAGACCATGAAATTTATATTCCATTTAGATAACATATCCAAGTATCCATGTTAAAAAATTCATCTTGTGGGTCGTTGTATTTTTGGAGTTACACTCCGTGGAAAATAGGGTGTGTCTAGTCCTGAAACTAGTCTAAAACAAGTGTTTCGGGTAAAAACGTCGTAACTTCTTCATAAAAGATCCAAATTTAGTAAGAAAAATTTTGTTGGTTAGAGTATAGTATTTAGTATGTTTTGGAATAGTTTCATATCTATTCAACAAATATTCCATGCGAGGAACGCTCTACAAGTTCACTCTCTAGAATAAGCTAGAATTCAAGAAGGTATGCCATTTTTGCTATAAATCCTTTTGTGAGAGGTTCCAAGTAGTGAAACCTCGAGGAATTGCATAAAACACACTGAATAACATTGTGTATCAGTTTCAAATATTTATTCATTATAGGTACAAAGTTATGATTATTTCAAGTTAGGGTTGTTGACTAATCCAAAACTAGGCATGTGAGACTAAAGAAAGGTTTGATGAAAATGCTAGTCTCTTGTTATTAAAGTTAAGGAAGGTTTGTAGGAATGTGATCATATACACTAGGTCTATTATAGAGTTACAAATCAGATTTGGATGATGAAATTGATGAGGGCATTTGGTTGAGTTACATGTCGGGTACATCGCTGAGACAAGTAGTTGATGAGTTGGCACATACATGAGGTGTATAGTTGATGGTGTTGGTACATATTGATGAGTTATAGTTGATGAGTAGTTGATACATGATTAGTACATACTTGGTACATGGTTGGAGGCACTTGTTAGTAGTATTTTTGACACATGGTTTATGGATGATGTAACATACTTGTATTATTAAAAGAAGATATTGATCTTGGTGATGATTATGAGTTGTTATGTTATACTTGGTTGATGCACACATTTGAGAGTTGTCTTGGTGATTGATATTGGTGAGTAGATCTGATTTGGTTGATAAAATTGATGAGACATGTTGTTGTGATAGGTTTTTTGAACAAGTTGTTGTGACAGGTTATTTGTACAGGTTTGGTGCATGGTTGATGAACTTGTTAATGGTACATATTGAGGTACAAGTTGGTGTACGGTTGATGAACTTGTTTATGGTACAGGTTGATTACAGGTTGGCTTGTACATATTGGTGCATGGTTGATGCACTTGTTTATAGTACATGTTGATTACAGGTTGAGGTATAGGTTGATGCATGGTTGATGCATGGTTCAGGTTATTGGTACAAGTTTACAACAATATCTCTCACAATGATAGTGAGACAGTAGTTCCATCATTCTACTTATACATTAGGGTGGTTGGATGGGGCAAGGACAGGTGTTTGTATCCACCTTCTAGTTGTAGCCGGAGAACATAGGGGGTTGTAGCCTGCTTCTGGTTGTAGCCAGATAATCGGGGAGTTGGAGCTTCCCTTAGGTTGTAGCCTGAAAAACTAGGGGGTTGGAGCCTCCTTCCAATTGCAACTAGTGTTATCAGACTAATCATCAGGTGTGGACACTAACTGATCTCCCTAGATCCACCTAGATCTAAAACAAAACAAGACAGGACACGACTCTTTCCCTAAGTTGTAATCATTGAATCTTCTAATAGGAAGTAATAAGTGACATACCTTTATATCAGTTCCTTAGGTCTCTGTTGTTCCTACTTCACTCCGGTGCTTTCATGAAGTGAAGTCCAAGACAACACAAACAAACCAACAATAAAGGAAGAGTGACTTTATGGGAAAGAGACATGCCATTGTATCATATTAATTGAAAGTAGAAGATACAACTTGATCGCCTTTCAGTGACCCTTGGTTCCAACACACACAATTTCTCTGTACTTGCATGAAGAAGATCCAATTCCTCTTGATAGACCAAATAAAGCCTTCAAGCTTCTGTCCAAGCAGGGTTCTTCATACAATTCTTTCACCAATTCTTCATTCAATCTTGCTTAACCTTTTCCATGAGAAACCTTTCAATATATAGAAGAAGGAGAGATGGTTACATGGATGAGGATGATCCCATAAAATCTGAGAAGTCAGTAAAATGGCAACCATACGAATGCCAACTCATTTTCTAGAAGAGTCCCTTCTAGAACCCTCGATACCTCTTCTCCTTTCCAAGCTTAAAAACAGGTTTGCACCCTGTGTATAGAGAAGACTGCAATAATTTCACACCCTATGTGTGGGTGGCCTACGAGAATGAGTTATTCTTGCACCGTAAGCCATAGGCAGCCTGCGAACTCAACTTAAAAATATGTTTTTGGAAGGAGACAAGAGACACTTTTCTCAGGCAAAAAGTCCATGTTGGGAGCCTGAATACATCTATGTTAAGACATCAACAAAGTGACAAAAATCATGTGTAACAGAATGCCCCCCAAAGTATGAGGCTAGAATCTGTGACAGCCAAAATACTTTGTAAACTGCGTGTGTGTGTCAGAAACCTGGAGTGCACCTAATTGGAAACCTGCAAACAACCAAGCATCGACAAAATATAATACCAATTCTGAGGTAGGCATTCCCATACTTAGATCACAGACAGATGACATCATGAACGTGGGTCATGGCCACCAATCATACACCATGGATCCATGCCGTCAAAATACTACATAGCCACTAGGAATATACTATGGATCTATGTGAGAAGACTCAAATTAAGACGACATAGACACATGACATACAAAGTGGATCTATGTGTCTACAAATCATACATATTCCATCACAGCCTAGATAAAAAAGATGAGACCCAAGGTCTTCAATCCCGTCACCTGAAAGTATGAATGTAACCATGTGATTACATGTGCTGAAGTCGAACATGGTAGAAACCACTTGATTATCAATCATTGATGAAACTGTTAACAAGTGCGAGGGAAATCACTGTTAATGTCAATGACTCCCAAGGTACACTAGTACAATCCAATGAATGTGAATAAATGAGCTGAGGTTGAACATTCGATGGAATCTCCCAATCAAGGGTCAATAATGAAAATTCACTGTCGAAAGCGAGGAAACCTGCCATTGAGGCATGCAAGTTCCAAGGTACCAAATAATTTCTAAGTCTTGTTTCTGGATAATGAGTTGGAGTCGACGGAACAAGACTTATAATAGGAGGGCCTTGATGTATCCCCCATCAATGAAACAAAATAAGTAACAGATTTTTAAGGTGAAATAGAGTATGAATATAGGTCGAAATCGACACAAGGAAGGACGACATGGCAAGAATGGACAACTGCGGATGGCCGACTCAATATAGGGTTTGAATGAACTTCTCTTGAACATATGAATGACACGACCAAGGATTTGGCAGCACTGACTCAGAGACGACCCAGGATATGACCTTGTAGCAAGTCGAATGAGAGACAAATGGATTTCCTAAACCGGGTTCAAATAATGAATAGGGGGGTGTCATGTTCAAGAGAGACACTTACTACCATTAATATGAATATGAAAACACATCCCTTTCCCAAAATTTCACCCACCATTTCTGGCGAGTATCTCTTTATTTTTACACAAGCTTGAGAAGGATAACATATGCTTGTTGATGTAAGCTCATCCTCTGGATGAGTCCCTCAGAGTATGTTTAACGAACCCTATAAAGGAGTGGCTCGGTCCCATTACGGGTCTTTCAATGTTTGTTTAACGAGTCCAAAGATAGAAAAATCGGGGGTTTTTCATGTTTTGAGAGTCTAAAAAACACTTAAAGAGAAATCTCTCAGTTCCTTTTTCATAAAATAGTTTGAAAGGACTGAAAAAGTGATAAACTATCGCCCATCGAATGTTTTGTTCAGATACTTTTACGAGCGTGAACAGAACAAGGTCGCTTGACGATCTTTTCATTTTTATGGAGTGTGAAAAGAGCTTAAAGGATACTTCTTTGCGTTCATCGTTTTCATGTTACCATGACGAGTACAAAAAAATGAGAAAAGTATACTCGATTACGTTCTCATGTATTTTCGAGTGCGGGAACGAACGAAGATTGAGCTCGGGGTTTTTCTAAAAACCATAAAAAGCAGTCGTACATACGACAAAAAAGAAAAAGATCCGTACTCCTTCATGTGGACTTTAGAGTCGCTATATCTACAAAAATTCACACTCATAGGACTATTAGGCATTAGGTTTGATGGACAAAACAATATAAAAATCAACAAAAATGGTAAAAAGTGAATAAATATGGGTAAAAAGGGAGTTTACCATTTTCATTGTGATTTTTCCAAGAACTTTGCCCAAAACCCCCTCTTTTCCCCCCAAATTTCATTGCTCGATCGCGAGAGGCACAAGAGACCATTTGGAGAACCATCTCCATCAACGAGGTAAGCTCTTGATCTTCTATCTTTTCCGTGGTTTAGTTTTTGTTTTTATTGGCAATTTTCAAGGTTTTGGGTTCGTTTTAGGGCCAAAACTTGCGCCCGAGCATTCTCGCAGGCTATCCATATGGGACCTGCAAGAATGTAGGATTCTTGTAGGCGGCCTTAAGGGAACCTGCGAGAATCTCGCACTGTGCTCAAGGGGCACCTGCGGGGGCCAAAAAATGAAATTTCAAATTGATTTTTTCTCAATAAAATTTATGCCAAGGTTTGAAAAGAGTTGCCGACCCTTCTCTTATGGTTCTTGTGCAGGCATTTTACCATCACGATGCTGAAGTGGTGAGAAAGAGAACATGAGGAGGAGGATTCCATTGTCGGGAATGACATGGGTACTATTTCCGCCCTCCGAGATTGTGGGTTCTTGAAATTTTTCTGGATTCCGGGCATGAGGGCCCAAATCAGGTTGTTGGAGTACCTAGTTCATATGTGGTGTTATCTCCCAAAAACACACCGTCATTTTGGGTGATAAGAACGGGTTAAAAAACTTTATTTCTATGAGTGTTGGCCTTCAAATTTCAAAATCTCATCTTTCGGCAGTTTAACTAAGTCTGTGGAAGTTTACTTAACTGCCGAAACAAGCCAATTTCGACAGCGAATATAGTTTGCCTCTATCTCTTTTAAAAAACTCATTTTCCTTCTCAGCCTTTGAAAGTCACTTTGTCTAAGATTGCTTTACCTCTAGGGTTCTCAACCTGCAAATGCAAAAAAC